>APFE031083198.1:278374-296850 GCA_000404065.3 Pinus taeda | reverse complement strand
TGTTTTTTTGTTTTTTTAATGTTTTTAATCTTAATTTTTATTTATTTATTTTATTTATTCTAATTTTTTTTAATCTAGTTTGTTTTAATTATTTTAGTTTTGTGTATGTTGTTGAAGGCTTCTGTGATTCATAATCGTTATAAGTAGAACTTCGGCCTAAATCACATAAAGAGAGACATTTGTCGACACATTTCGAACCAACCAGTGTGGTTCATCATCAGGACAAGTTGAAGAAACAAATTTGCATGCTAAATAGTCTGAGCAAAGCCTACCAACGGCTATCTTGACCAACGGTTAATTTTGACTAGGGAACCAACTAATGTGGTTCATCGTAACAAGTTGAAGAAATAGATCCAGCTTTGCATACTAAATAGCCTCCAACGACTAATTTTGACTAGGGTACCGTAGTCAAAAAGTCAAATTGATAATTTAATGGAAGTTAGTTATCATACCTTAAATTATATAAAAGAAATAATAATAGATGTTGTTTACGTTATTAGTTTATTAAAAATCCTAACTTATATAGGAACTAGTTAGATCAAAGACCTAACTTCTCTATATATATATGTATGTATATATATTAAATTTATAAGGTAATTTTTACTATATATTATTAGAAAAATGAAATATATTATAAATAAATAGAAGTAGTAAAAGGTGTAATTTAAAATGTAAATTATGGAATTAGTTAGATTAAAGACAATATATAAATATATATTAAGGTAAGGTTAGTTAGTTATAATATATAAAATATATAAATGAAATAATTTTATATGGTGATTACATTATTAGTTGGTTAAAAGGTATAATTTAAAAATTGTAAATTAAATGGAAATAGTTAGATTAAAGACCTCACTTTCATATAAGTTAATGTTGGTTATAATAATTATAAGGGTGATAGTTGGTTATAATAATTATATATTACTAATAAGTTAAAATAAGATGGATAGATAACTAAAAGATACACAGAAATAAAAATGAATAAAATTCAATTAATAACGTAGAATAAATAAATCAACTTAAAATATAATAATATTATTATTATATAATAGAAAGAGAAACCTATAAAAAGAAGGAGAAGGACCGGAAAAAGTCCAAAACCAGAAGGATAAACCCTAACAAAAGCAAAGAAGATGAAAAAGGGGGGGGGGAGAGGGAGGAAGAGAAAGACTAGGACGAAAGGGCAGGAATCCAACATCTACTGATCTTCCAGCTGTCATCTCTATTGAGATTGTTAGGCCTTCTTTCAATCTCAATAGCTTCCCTGAACTTACGATGATGGAACTGAGCAACTTTGGCAACAACCCTGGCCTCCTCTATACACACTTGATGCTTGGTCTTTTCTACATGCTCTGCCAATGCTGAAGACTTGGATCTCCCATGTCTTAGGTCGGCTACATGTTCGCTGATCCTCTGATGGATTGAGCGCCTCATTTCCCCAATATAGGGGGTCCCACAAGAACAAGGGATCAAGTAGACACCCTTCATGTCCTTAGGGTTAATGGGATCTTTCACCGATCGGAGGGAATTGCGAATGGTGTTGAGGGGCCTAAAGGTTGAGGGAATATCATACCTCTTATCCGAGCAATCTTGTCTGTGGTTCCTTGGACATAGGGAAGATGGACACCTAGACGACGCTCTTTTGGCTCTTTCTTAATTAATGCATTTTTAGAGGCTTTACGGAAAGCCTTCTGACCTAGGCGCCTACTATATCCATTCTCCACAAAGACATCAAGGAGATGGGATCTCTCCTTATCAAAGCTCTCACCATCAGAAATCCTAAGGGCACGAGTAGCAAGGGTGTTAAGAACACCCATCTTCTAAGTAGGGAAATGATGGGAATCGGCATGAATATACTGCTCAGTATGCGTTTTCTTTCAGAACACAGAGTGGGAGAGATAGCCATCCTTATTCTTAGATATAAGAATATCCAGGAAAGGGAGGCAACCATTGACCTCTTTTTCCATTGTGAACTTAATGACAGAGGACTGGTTGTTGAGGTGATTAAAGAAGCGATCCAGCTCCTCTGGGCCATGGGGCCAGATGACATTAGTGTCATCTACATACCTTTTCCAAAGCTTGGGAAGGAGACGACTCGAGGCTAAAGCTTTGGCTTCGAAATCTTCCATAAAAATATTCGCAACAATAGGGGAAAGAGGGGAACCCATGGCAACACCACATGTCTGTTCAAAGAACTCACCCTCGAAACAAAAGAATGTGGAAGTGAGACAGAAGTATGTTTTTAAATTTTTTTCTATTTTTACATACTTAATCTTATAGTTTCTTTAATTTTTTTATTTCTTTTTCAATTTTTTTTTATGTTTAAAAAACTAAAATAAAATAAAAAATTTGCAAATATGTTTTTCTTTTATTTTATTATTTATATATATTTTAAACCTTTTTTATTAGTTTTTTTTATTCTATTCTTTTATAGGTTAATTTTGTTTTTTTAACATTTTTATGATTGAATTTTTTTTGTTAGTGGTAGAATTGAGGCTTCATGATCCATAACATTTATAAGAAATATTTAGGCGTAAATCACATGCAGAGATTATGTTGACGCGTTTCGAACCACTAGTGTGGTCAATCGTCGGGACAAGTTAATGTTTAATTGTTGTTTTTCTTTTTTTTGTCTTTTTTTGTATATTTGAATTTATTTTTATATTTATTTTTTATTTTTGCTATTTTTAAATTTTTTTTCATTGTTTTTATTTTTGTTTTATTTTTAATTTATGTTTTTTCATTATTCTTTTGAAATTTTAATGTTTTTCAGGGTCATGATAAAATCGTTTACACCATTATTTCAAAATGTTGAAAATTTACCCTAATAAATAAATAAATTATTCCAGCATCAACACTTTTCATTTTGAGGGTGTTTTTTGCACATAAAAGTTCGGTTTTATTGGCATTTTTTAAAAATGTTGAAGTTTGACCTTAAAAAAAAAGAGTCATCGTTCCAGTATCAACACTTTTCATTTTCAAGGTTTTTTTTTACACAATTTTTGCACAAAAAAATTGTTTTCATTGTCATTTTTAAAACATGTTAAAAATTGACCGTAAAGAAAAAAACCATTGTTCCAGTATACACACTTTTTGTTTTTAGCATTGTTTTTCATGTTTTTTCAAGGTTTTCTTTTGCCATAGTTCTCATTTCAAAGTTTACAATGTTATTGGTTATGGTTGTTCAAAAAGGTTGAATTTTAGGTCTCTAAGTGGATTAATGGGCCTCTTTCAAGGGGAGTGATATTAGTGTTGCTCAATACCATCTTGGAAAGGTGGGTAAAATATTCACGTGTTGGGAGATTACGTGGACAGAAAATGGATATGGTATTTCCTGAATGATCATGGATAAAAGAAAATAGATTTGTGGAGGTTACCTTTCCAATGAATCCTCTACCATTAGGGAGTCATGTAAAAGCATAGAGTAAGAATGTGTATCCTAAGGTGGAGTAAACTGGAATTTTAGGGTGAAAAGTTTCAACAACGAGAGGAAGGATGAAAATGATTTGGGTAAGTAGGTGGGAAGTGTTTGCAGTTTACTCTTCTTTGGTTCTAAATGATTCTATTGGGGATAAGGTGAGGGTTAAGTTAGGCCTTACTAAGATGATTCTTGTATGTTAATTTATACCTCTCTCTTGGTTGGTGTTTCTCATGGCATGGTTTTATAATTCAATCTTGAGAATGGCTTGGGCTCAAGTAAGCCAATTAAGTCTCCATATCCCTACTACCCTTCTAGGTTGACTTGAATCATATCTCCCTTTGATCCCTTAGCCAAGTTGGCCCACCTATCCTATGACCTTTGATAGCTATCATGTTGCTCCTTGGCCCTTAGTTTCAGGAGATACCCTCCCTCAAAAAATGGGTTATGTCCTAAGTCCTAGTCTAAAGAAAAATTTTGATTATTCATTGGTTGTTGCTTTATCTCTTGATCCTATCCATCAAAACCTAGAAGGGAGATGTATCATCTATTGAAATCTCAAACCTTTTGTAAAATAAAAAGGTAATACTACAAACATCACTAGGGCCATTAGAATAGGAAAATACTTTAAACAATCTCCTGCATGATGTACTCATTTTTTGTGCTAGAAGTTCCAATCTCTCTTTAAGGAGGTAGAAGATTTCCTAATTTTGAATATTCTTAAGGTCATTTTTAAATTCCATAGAGTGTTTAGAAAATAAATTAATGGTATTCTAGTGAGTAAGCTATAGAATAATAGGTGCTTGCCTCTCTTTCATCAATGTGAAAAAGTAAGATCCTTGTGTTGAATGGTATTTTGGTGGAGTTGTTTTTTTTAATGATGTAATGAAGGAAGATTTGTTAAGGTCATTGAGGAGTCCCAAAATTTTTGGAAAGTGTTAATATATTTGAGATTTAACTTCATAATCATGCTCATTCAAGAAAATAAAGATGAATAAAGAAATATTGAGTTCTCTTTGGATATTTGCAGTCGATCTTATGTTGTAGTGTCATTTATAAGCCTTGTGGTCAATATTATTGCTAGGAGGTTGAATATTATTTTAAAAGAGATCATTTCATAGGAGTAATTTTGGTTCCTTCATAGACTATGTGGTGGAATTAACACAATAATCCCTTCATGACCATTAAGTTAGATTTATTTAAATAATGTAATACAACTAGTTTATATTCTTCATTTGGTGCTTTTTAAAATAGGCATGGATCTTGCGGTCGTTAATTTAAACATGGGACACAATCTATCTAGTGTGCATCAATGGCTAACCTTCTAGATATTTTTGATCCTATAATGGGATGAAGAATTTCCTATAATACCTTCCTCTTATTTATTGTGTCAAGGATGCTTAGTAAGTTGATCAATGATGAAAGGGAGAGATGGCTTCTTAGGGGAGTGAAGGTATCAAGCCAATATTTTTTTTCTCATATGTGATTTTCCTTGCTCAAGGATATTTAAGGAACCTTGTCTCCCTTAAAGTCCTGATGGATTTTTATTTGAAATATAGATGTATGCAAATGAATGTTGAAAAATCATGCCTCCTTCATTGTATTTCTAATTCCTACCTAAAGTAGGATGGAAATAGTCTCCCCTTTTGAAAAAAAATGTGTAGGATGGATTTAAGGACAATTGAAGATCTCTTGATTGGTGGTGGTTGTTCAAAAAGGTTCAAGTTTAGGTCTCCCAGTGAACTAATAATATTCTTTAGAGGGGAGGGATATCAGTTTTGTTGAAGTCCATCTTGGAATGGTGTGTGAAAGCTTCACATAATGGGAGCTTCAAACTTGATCATTGACCAAACCCTCAAGAATTTTTTGTGGAGGACATGCTTTAGAATCCAACATCTTCAAGGAGCTTAATAAAAAAGAAAATGAATTTTCAAAAGGAAATTTGTTAATATTAATGCCCCTTAAGTAAAATTACTCCGTGGTTGGGTTTAAGCAATCAGTTTTTGACTTGGGATAATGAGCCAAAAAGAGGATGGGTTGGCCCAAATAGATACTAGTTGTGCAAAATAAATCTAGATTCATATTCTCACATTTTCATTATTGCACCTATATAGTGCAATTCTTATATATAGTGAAATCAAATTGACATCATAAGTCCTCTTGGTCAAAGGGTATGTTGGAAGATTATTTGAAGGAATGGTTGGTGGACAAGTTAATGAAGCAATATGAAAGTTTCCCTTGGTGGGCGTTGTGTTTCTTCTGACCCAAAACCCTTTTATTCATATTAGATATGGCCATTAAGAGCCTCAAACAATAGGAAAGAATTCAAAGCCTTTCCAAATTTTCTTGAGGTAGGTTTAGAAAAAGGTGTGTGAAAGCGTTAGATGATGAGAGATTCAAATTTGGTCATTGACTAAGCTATTAAGAAATCTTCTGTGGAGGACATGCCTCAAGATCTTAAAGAGTCCAACATCTTGAGGGAGCTTCACAAAAGAACATATGAACTATAAAACGGAGTTGTATCTCTCTATTGGATTAATGGTCTCTATGAATTTTTTGATGGTGTGAAGATCGATTCCATGAAATTTCAGTTCTAATTTGTTTTGATATACATAATAGGTTTACATACAAGAGGGATTTTATTTTTTCCTAAAGGAGGAATGGTTTTAGGTAGTTTCAAGATGATGATGGATATATATACTAGATGGATGTAATTTTTGTATAAAGGAGGAATGGTTGTAAGTAGCTTAAGCTACATGATTGATTAAATGATTAAGCCTTTTTCAGTTTCGATGTGTATGGTAGTAAAAAGACTTATGAAAGAGTGGTAAGTTAGTTTCCAGGTCAAATTTAGGGTGGATTAGAAAACTAAACACAATCCTTTTGTCAGAAATAGTAACATGTATATGGATTCTTTAAAAATACAAGGATTTGTTTTCTATGAAAAAAATATATATTTTTCTCATTTATTTATTTTTAATATTTATTTACTTATTAAGAACACATATAATTAGAACATGGGAAGAAATGAAAAATGTGTTCTTAGAAAAATATAAGTATTATTTCATGCCCCATAACCTTAAAGATGAAGTCTTTAAAATGATGCAAAAAGAGGATGAAAGTCTTGAAGATCTAGTTGAAATATTTGCTTACAACATCAAGAGGGCTAAGATGTATAATTTGGATGTTGAAATATTAAAAGCTATTTTGTTAAAATCCATCATAGATGAATGGATTTATATTCTTAATTTAATGGGAAAGGCAGATGTTTCACAACTTTCATTTGGAGAAATTTGTTATTTGTGTAAACATATTTCAAGGGGAAAGGCTGAAACTAGCAAAAATCTTAGAGATCATGTGATGCCTAGAATTAACAAATCTGCGACTGGAACAATAAGTAGAGCTGAAATAGGAAATTTCCTTGATAATTTCAAAACAGGTATCCTAGGGAGTCTTAGTGAACAAATAGATACCCTTAAGATACAAAAAAAAGCAAAAATCTGAGAATGTTGCATTATCTATTTTTTTGTCCCAAGTGTAGGAAGAAACATGCCTTAAGAGAATGTCCCTGATAGTATAGAAATTTGTGTCATAGGTGTTGAAAATCATAATACGAAGGAATCGCTTTCAATACATGGTCTTAAAGTTGTTTTTCAAGATGAAGATGGGACAAGCTAAGTTGAATCTCTTTGTTTTATTGCTAAAAGACCATGGAAAAATCAACAATAAAATATGACTCAAGGCTTCATTACTCAATTGTATGCATAACCACGGAACAATTGGGTTGCACCCATGCCATGGAAACCTTGGCCCCCACAATCTCAAAATCCATCTTGAGCACAAGGTTGGAAAAATCCTTATGGAAAATATCCTCAATATCCTCAATTCCAACAACCATATCCTTATTTTCCACCATAATATTATTGCCCTCAACCAACTCAACCTTCTCAATTTGAAAATCCAAATCAAAAACTTTCATTACCATTTCCTCAAAAACCCAATCAACTACTTGCTCAACCACTTCCAAATCCAAACAAAAAATCAACAAGTTATTTATAATGTTAAAGGAAAAAAAATTCAAGCTTGTATGATTACCCCATTGGGTCTAAAAGATGTTCAACTTAGATATGGTAAGGCTTTACAAAAGAAGTCACCAACAATTGCCATCCAAAAATCTAAAGAGGATGAAGTTCATGAGAAAGATGAAAATCTTGATCAAGAAAATATTCCTCTAAAGGAAGAGGTTCCTATACCATCAAAAGATGAGAAAATAAAGCAAGCTCCTTCATTTCCTCTAGTTGAACAACCTTTTCTTTCTTCGCAAGATCCACCTTTTCCTGAAAGGCTCAAAATTGATAAAGGAAAAGAAAGGAAAATTGTTTTACCAAATTATGATATGCTAGATGAACTTAAGAATATTTGCATTAAAATTCCTTTATTACAAGCTATAAAGGAAATACCAATATTTGTAAAAAATATTAAGGAGTTATGCATTATAAAACCAAGAAGAAAGACAAAAGATGTTGAAAAAATCCAATTGGTAGGGAAAATCATTGATATCATGATAGGAAAACCTATTGTTCAAAAATATCTAGATCCTTGTAGACCCATTATGAAAATTCATATCAATGGTATTGGAATTCCAAACACTTTAATTGATCTAGGAGCAACCATCAATATCATGAGTAAACAAACAATGGAGCAACTTAAGCTTACTAATATTCAATATACTCCTACATTATTACAATTAGCAAATAGATTTGTTATCAAACCAATTTGAGTGTCTAATTCTCTAGATTCTTGGGAATATCCTATATATTTCATGATCTTAACTCCCAAGAATAATTTAGGCGGCCATCCATTAATCCTTGGTAGACCTTAGCTAGCTACATCTGATGCATTCATAAGTTGTAGATCTAGTATTATTCTGATGCAAAAAATGCATTGTATCCTCCTGCAAAAACATAAAGAATTAGAAATTGATATTTGGATAGATGATGATAATGAAGACTTCAATGATTTGCAACCAGTTTATACTCTTTCACAATTATATGAAGAAGATTAAATGATAAATTTAATGAATAATAGTGATTCTTATTCATACTGTGAGCAAGATCAAATTTTTCAAGAACAATTCAATATTGAATATCTATCATCTCCCCAAATGGCTTTACATTCTATGGAAACATTTGGCAATTCTTAAGTAGATTTTCTTTTCAGATAAAAAAATTAATATTAACAATAATTTGGAAGAATTTCAAAAGAGAAAATTGATATAGATGCTACAAAAACACGCTTCAAGAACTTGTATGCATCATATTTATATTCAAGAAAATGTCAAACCAATTAGACAACCTCAAAGAAGGATGAATCCTAATATAAGATAAATTGTAAAGGAGTAATTACAAAATGTAATGCCCCACTTAATCTTATCATGCAAAGTTTATTAATGTTTAAATTACCCAAAAATATTGACTTCTAATTATCAAGGAATATTGGTAAATACCTTCATTTAGGAAACTGTATTTTTTATTTACTCATATAAAATTTATTATTGTTACTATTCAATTCTCAACTTGTCTTTTCAATTTAATATTGGATAGGATATGGTCTCCTTCCATTATTCCAATTAAAATATCCATATCCCCAAAATGTCTGCTCAAAATCTCCTTGGGAGAAGATATGGTCCTCCCTAATTAATTACCAAATTAAATATCCATATCTTATCCCCAAAATTTCCTTTCAAATTTACTTGGGAGAAGATATGGTCCTCTCCAATTAATTACCAAATTCAATATCCATATCTTATCCCCAAAATGTCCTTTCAAATTTACTTGGAAGAAGATATGGTCATCCCCAATTAATTACCAAATTAAATATCCATATCTTATCCCCAAAATGTCCTCTCAAATTTACTTGGGAGAAGCTATGGTAAGAAAAGTCAAATGAAAGGATGAGGGGGCAATTATGACATTAATGATAGGTGGTTGAGGTGGATGGGGGAAAGAGGCATAAAAGGGGGAGGATGATGAGAGGAGGGGGGGATCCTTGGTCTTGGTTTTGGTTTTGGATTTGGTTGTGGTTTTGGAGGATTTTGTTTTGGGAGGAAGGTGGACAAAAGAAAAGGGAGAGAAGGAGAGTGTTTGTTCAACTTGGACACACTATATCTGGTTGGAGTTGGGCTTGGAGGGCTAGGGAACCTCTGGAGGTTCCCTAGGCTAGGAAATACTTCCTAGTTGGCTGGGAGGAAAATCCAGTCAGGTAGTCAAGAGGAGCATGGAGCTCAGGAACATCTCAACTAAGCTATTGGAACATGTATTATCAGTCATTTATTTTACTTATGTAAATTATTACAAGTTATACATGTTGCAGATAAATTGTTACAACGTGTACATGTTGTAGATTAAATTAATTTATGTTCATGTTTATGATGCTTTATAAACATGAAATTTTCCTTGTTATGAAAAATAGCGAATTGAATGTGTAGTAGTTAGTTAGAGGACCCTAGGAGTGAGCCTCACACGTGGTATCAGATCTAGTTTCCAAATCTGGACCCAAGATCCACTAAACCCAAATCTCCACTAAAAGAGTTATAACCCTCATCATTGCTTGTAAGCATTCTTTATGTGGAATTGATTTCATTTAAGACTAATTTAATGATTTTTTTTCATTTTACTGGCAATTTAGAACTTCTTTTATCATACCCACTGTATCTCTTTCAACAATTTATCAATACAATTTCTATGTAATTCATGATGACAAGGAAGCACCCTGATATGGTCTCCTTCTCCATACTCCATAAGACATATGTAGCATTGTGTAGCTTCCTCGCTTTGAACAGATTCATGTTATTTATATATCAACACTCTGTGGCCATCTAGAATCTCTGAGGGATTAGATACAGCATGGTCAGGCCCATGGGCCTGTGACTTTAACATCTGCCACTTGCGTACTAAATGCTCTGCCAATCTAGTGTCCATTTTGGTGCTCCACATATCAACAATTGTTGAATGGGCACTCTCTTCTTTTCTCTCGAGTAGCTACCTTGATCGTTGCTTACTCCACCATCTCGAGTTGACCAAAATGTACCTTCACCATACAACATTCGTGTCTCATAAACCTCCAGTAATTTGCAGGCAACTATCACTCCTACTATTTTTCTATTACCATCATCAAACCCTACTACGATGTCTTCAAGCATCACTATTGTATTAAGCTTTTATGGAGTTACACCATTCACTATACCATCGTTGAGACCCATGTCATGTTCATTTTCATTGCAGAAACTTCAATTACCTCTGACTTGAGTGAAGCTTTGTTCTTTTAAAACATAAGTGTCATTCTAGTTTCCACATTTGAAAATGAATCTAGATCACTAACTAGTGAATTGTCTTTAAACACCTAAGATCAAAATATATGTCAGCAAACGAGCCCCATAAGAAAGTTCAACATACCACACGTTCATTCCATCCATTGAATTACTTCTAGTGGCAAGAACCGCATATTTATTGCCCGTAACAAAGAGTTTTACTACACACAACCCTTTCCTCACTGAACACTAGTAATTATCCCTGTCTATGCTAGATAGTTTCGAAGTAAAATTAAATGTCATCACCACCTCAATGGTGCACTGATTGAAGTTCCCCACACCGAAGTAATAATCTGCATTTTCATTTACCTTGTGTTCTGTCTCTGCCTCTCCAGAACCATGCATTTTTAGCCTGACTTTGCCCGGTGAGGATTTGATGGACTGTGGATCCACTCATCCAAGCTCTCTCATCCAAGCTCTCTCGTCCTTTCAGTATAACTACAAAAACATCCCGAAATCCGTTATTTTAACCTGACAATGCAACATCACTTTAGAGTTGTGGTTCAACCAAAATGAAATTTTCCGATAATTGACACGTAGAATATGCACCATGCTCGAGTTCCGATCTACACCGAGTTTTGGCCTAGTGGAGAAACCATACAACATAGGACCAACTGTATCATGTTGCCCCTCATCTTTAACCTTGATTTCCTTGACAAATTAGGGCTGGATTCGAGATAATGGGAATAATTTGGCCCAAGCACTAGGTGTGTGGTACCATACAATCTGAGGCTTAATGTTAATGAAAATGCCAAAAATCCATAATGTAATAAGAATTATCATGCAAGCCCGGCATTCCTGCCTGTTCTCTGCTTCATGCTGAGCGCCTGGGGAGTCATAGTAGTAAGGTGTTCCAACTCTGACTCCATACATACCCCTGGGCATGATTAATATTTTGCTACTGTCGAATAAATTCCCCAGTTCGTGGCTACAAAATTGTTCCAATTTTATGGTTCAACTTTTCTTGTATATATTACGTGCAAAATTTATGAAGTTCCAGGAGGAGATTCATGTTTAAAAAAAAAAAAATCAATTATTTTTCATGCAACTCATCTTACAAGATTCTAGAAATATAGGCCATATTTTGGTATAGAAAGGTTCTTTTGAAGACCAAAACCCAAGCCATACACATATGGCCATCGAACCACACCAATTCAATTCATCAAGTGAGGAGCCCACAACATAGTGGGATGGATATCATATCATGCTCATTGCATCATTGTCAAGTAGTGAAGAAAATATATATCAGTAGAAGCAGGAACTCTAATTCAAAAACATATCATTTAGGAGAGAAACCTCCTTGAACAATAGGACAACTTCAATTCTAGTACATTTATGACTGGGTTTATGGTGAATTAATACATCTATGATGCAAATCAATATCATTCATTCATGTTCTCAGTTTCAAAAGATGCAAACAACGAGTATTTTTCAGCTGCATCAAAAATAACATCAGCAACAGCTAAGAGGAGTGTTTTTAAGTCACAGTGTGCACTGTTAGCCTAGGAAAGCACTCTCTTTTGTGTCTCAATTTTTTTTTCCTGTTCTTTGAAGTTTCTTTGAGAAACACACCATGTTGTCAAAGACTGCAAATAACACAAACTTCATCTTAGGTGCCAATTCTCAAGAGCATCAATTCCACCAAATTCACTATGGGAGTTAGAGTGGACGTTATCCCTTTTTAGCATACTATTCTAGTGAGGCAGACCACAACAGGAATGGAACTTTGGTGGATGGCTTCTTTCAACTTTACCAGTGAACTAAGGTCCTGTTGGCTTTGTGATTAAGATTGGATATCCGCATAACATGCTAAAAATTTTTAGTTCTTTTATAATTATTTAGGTTGTATTTCCCTTGTGCCATCCTTGAAATTTGGGGGATCTCTCCAAATCTCATAGGATATGTGTATATGGTCCGAAAGAGAATGATTGGGAGGGGAATAATAAATATGGAAGTAGTTTTCAAGAGGAAGATGGGTACAATGTAGAGGATTAATATGAGGGAGAAGAGGAGGATAGAAGCCTTGATTTACTGGCCAGATTTATGCATCATATGTTTAAGAAGATTTTCAAAAAAGTTAGAAAAGCTGCAAAAGCAGTTTTGCCTTTGGCTATCTCCCCACAACTGATGTGCCACTCCTCTTCCACCCCTATGGAGAAAAACTTAAATAATTCTTAGGATAATATTTTTCAGTATAGACTGTTTGATGTGATAAATTTTTTTTATGTCTTTCTAGGATATTGAATAGCATTAGCTAGTTATAAATCTATGTTTCACCCCGGTTTGGCGAGTGGGCATGGACTAGCTTTCCTTTTGTTAGCTCTCTCTGCAAAACTTCAAGAAATGAATATGGTGTTTGATAACCAGAACAGAGCTTGTTGCATCCTGTTATTAATTACTTGTATTAAAGGTTGGGCAGACATATGATGATTTGAATGCTATACTGGAATATTGTAAAGAGTGAAGTTTGTTGACAATTGATTATTAAATCAGAGTACACTTTTACTTCACTACTAGAATTCTCTTGGCTTACCATAGCAAGAAAATCGAACAGTGAAACCATATTTGCACAAGTCCATCTCATTCATCATTGTGAATTCACGTTGAAGGCATTATCTCAGGCTATTTATGACTGACAAAGACATTTAATTCCATAGTAAGCATTCGTGCTGATGAGATGGACTAGCCATAGGTCTACTATTTATGAATCGGTATTTTTGAAAAGAACAAAGTAAACTTTTCACATTTTTTTTTGTGTGATTGTATCCAAGTTTGCATTGTACACACCAATAACAAATAACAAGTTGGTGGAAGCATATGGGATATACAAACAAAATAAGAATATACAAAATTCAAACATAACCTGTTTTGCAAGATGGATGCACACACAAATGTTGCAAAACTCAGCTAGGCAATGTATTCATCCAGGCTGGAATGTAAGAGTTCAACTGGTACTCTGCAAAAGTCAACAACAAATTGTTCAAAATGACTGCTTTTTCTTTTCCTTTCTATGGCATTTATATTTGACATCGGAAAGTTTTCCGATTGCTTGCAACTTTACCTCCAAGGCAACAAATAATATGTCATTTATTCTCACATCAAGCTCTGACTTGTGAGTAGTCACAAGCACTGACTCTCACTCATTGCTAGCAAGTTGGACATGATGGCTGAGAGTTAGAATCAGGGACAACTGGGTGAGGAACATTGCTCAAAAGCCAAGGCCCTCCCAATAGTTCACAAATAGATGAAGCCCATTGCTCAAATTCTAAGTCCCACCCCAACGAATTTGAATTTGAGATGCGAGACCTAGTGTCAAAATGTACATGCAGTGCTTAGTAATTTCCTACACTTGGACGATGTGCACCAGCCACTTAGACCCCTATATTTATCCCTAGAGCAGTCTCAATTTCATAAGGAATTCTCCAAATTCCAATACTTACTTATCTTGATAAGCACTTGGTTAGCACCTCCTAAAATAGAGCACTATGAATGTAACCTCCACATGCCTTGAGATAAGGTAGAACTTACACATATCAACGGAAATTCCCTACTATGAATTCTCTGCTGGAAAATTTGGTTTGTATACATAGTACTTTTTCTTTCTTCTATATCAGCCTACAATGCAAATACACTTTTAATATGGGAAAGTCTCATAATCAAACAATAATGCATTCTAAATTCTCTTGCATTTAAGTATTTAATGCCTGCATTTAAAACTGCAATCCATCAAGGAAATCTTTCTAATGTCAAAAAGAGAAATAGTTTTTTAAAATATCAAGTGCAACCAAAATCTCTGGTCAAGACAAGATACATGTGCCTCAAATAGATGGCAATGATGAGAGAAAACTCCCAATAGAAGCGCATGCTAGACTAATGAATTATGACCTTAAATTGTAAGATAAAAATCATGCGTGAATTATTTCAAGGGCGAACATATTTGCAATGTAAATATAAAATATGAACAAAAAAATCCTAGAAGGTTCCAATCAAGAAATACCTCAGGTTAGGTAAAGTTCATGTTTCACAGCTTTTACATCTCCTTATCTATGATTCATATGCAGCCATAGCTGGCTTGTACTAGCCATGATGGATTTCTATAGATTTCTTTCTTCTTGCAAGTCGAGACTTTCTATGAGCCCCTATGTTTCTATGAAAGGTGCCAACTTTGATTGCTTTATCAATAACTAAGTATGCTTTTGTTGTCATCTTCTCGATTGTTATTAGGTCCTCGAGACTGGGTGAAGTAGCTTTTTGAGTTTCATAAGAGCTTCAAAGACGTAAAAATAAAACACAATATCCTGAATCAAACAACTTTTTATATCTTATCATTTGCAGAGTAAACTGAAATGTTCCCACATATTCAAGTAAATGACAATATATAATTTGAATATGGCAGTATTAGACAATTGAATTTTGACATATGTTTGTGCTATACCTTGGCTAAATTCATCTAATAATGGAGGTAAATATCTGGAGAGATAAAGTTCTACTATGATCAACTATTTTTTTGAAATTTCGATGATCCAGGTTGTCTCAAAATGGACCAATGTCAGCTAAGATGTGGTCTAGCAGTAAACATGTGGAAGTTTACCATCACTAGCCCAAGAAAAAAAAAGATGGAAACCTTAGAGTGACATGCCCAGGAGTGCAGTTAATTAACTCCAACCCAATTCCAGTAGATATGGGTACATTCAGGTAGTTGGTTGGGGGGAAATAGGTCCTCAACTCCAGCAATATATATAAGGGGTGTTATGGTAACCAAACAAAAAAACCTAAACCCCAAGGGAAAAATTCTATAGTTAATGTTCTCATCAATCAGGTCCAACTATAACTTCTGACAGAATTTCTATCAGATTTGGGGAAAAACTTCCACAGGAAAGAGGTTGAGTGTGTAACTTTGTCTACTTATTGACTTTCTCCTACCATACACAATATATAAGAGGCCTCATTAGCATTGTCATAAAAATCTTATAAAAGAACTTTAGGCTTTT
The DNA here is from genome assembly GCA_000404065.3 of Pinus taeda. NCBI lineage: Eukaryota > Viridiplantae > Streptophyta > Pinopsida > Pinales > Pinaceae > Pinus > Pinus taeda. The sequence continues at coordinate 281,072 of APFE031083198.1, read as the reverse complement.
CAACAATTTAGACCAGACAAAACATAAAGGTGGACATAAAAGCAAACGATCTTTTATAGATTAAAATCAGCAACGATTCTCTTAGGGTTTCCTTGAGACTGATAATATTAGATATAAGGGAAATTGAAAATAAGATGTGCTAGTATAATGGTGGCTAAGCTCAAGTTTATGGTTATTAAGTCATTATGAAGCACCCTTAGTGGGTAGTTATAGCCTACACTGGTGGATATTGTGTTGAATTAGTGGTCCCTTAGTGGTCATTAATGTAATCGATCGTACCCTATTAGTGGGTCATTATTCAACCCACAATAGTTATTAGGGTTAGGTAATCTAACTCTATGTCATTGACTGTACACTATTATTTAGTCATAAATTAGCCCACAATTGTTATTAGAGTTGAATAATCTTTCCCTTGCACCTATAAAATGTGGTGCTCACAACTGTGGACACGCCATGAAATCATGTGATGAAAACAATTGTTTGGAGTTCATTTTTCTATGCTAAAAGATTTATCCACTGTATATCAGGTGTCATATCATTTTTGTGTGATGTGCTTATAATTGTCTTGGGCTCTTAGCCTCTATCTTCAACATGGTATATATGTTACTCCTCATTTTGAATGAAGCCTATAATAGTGATTTTTTCCATTACCTTTGTGATTTTCATCCGAAAGAGCTTTGGATGGCTAAAGTTTCACTTGGCTCCTTGCATTGATGATGACATGGATGATGATGTGCTAGAGGTTTTGATGGTGTTTTTCTTGGCATACTTGCTTATCATAGAAAGATAGCATTACACTTGATAATGCAATGTTCTAGTCTCCATTCCTTGCTAGATGATTAGATATGAGGATATAAGGATCCATTTATGTAACACCCTATAACACTTTAGGCTAAGTGGACATTGTGTTGGCATCTCCATTTGATGACTCCATCATGGCATAAAATGCTCATCATACAATCATTTATTACACATCGTTTGTTACTTGGATGAATGGATATGAGCATGGTTGGGACTCCTTTTCTCTAATGGCCTAGATCTTATGGATGATATTTACATGTGGAGGGGTTACCTGTATGGAGCATGGTTTTGTGTAGAATTCTCCCCTCCTTGAGCTCACATTTAAAGGCATATTGCAGATTTTGATGAGTTGGTTGGATTCTTGGTGACTTGGCATATGATGGGTTATCACTGAAAAGATTTCAAAGGAAAAGGGTAAGGTAAGGGAGAATTGGTCTTGGTTATTCTCAAGTTCCTTTCATGCATAAGAAGCACTTGGCAAACTCAGGGTCAGCATACATCAGAGTTCTTTGAAGGCTCAAGCAAGGCATGTAAGTTTTGAACAACTTCATGGTAGATGGAAAGGCCATTTCAAGCAAAGGTAAGATCAAGAGAGTTGAATTTTTGACTTGAAGTTGTGTTTTTAAAATCACACAGCAGTTTCGTAGCGTGCTACGAAACTGCTGTAGCTGCACATTATGCTTTCATGGACCAATGTTGAAAGACAAAGGCAAATATTTTTGAAAGGAAGTTTATGAAGATGATCATTATTCATAGCTATCTTTGTTCATGATGCTTAAGGCAGCTTCAAAGAGGTTTTGGGTCAAGTCTAAAGTGTATGTAAAACAAGATAATCCAATGCAATTGTATGAAGAACAACCGGGGTAACTGAAGCAACCTTTTTAGGGAGAAAAAACTGTTTTAAGTAGTCAACTTTCAGGAGGTCTCCAGAGCAACTGAAAGAATTTTTTAGAAAATTGAAAGAGGTTTTTATTCCTAACATACGGAACTACAAAAACCTCTTTCAGTTTCTTCAAATCCATTCTGAGGTGGGAGAAATGAAAGACTACAATTGCGCTACGAAACTGCTGTAGGTGCAGTTTTTCAAAATCAAAATTTCCTGTTTTACACGTCTTCTTCAAGGATCGATTCTGGACAGATGGAGAAGTATTTTAAAAACCCAAGAGAGGTTGTTGTTATTGACATCCTAGAATACAAAAACCTCCTTCAACTTCCTCAAATACATCATGAGCTGGGAGAAATGAAGGACCAAAGTTGCGCTACGAAACTGCTGTAGGTGCAGTTTTTCACAAGCCTATTTCTCTGTTTGACACCTGTTTTTCAAAGACATATTTTGAGCAGTAGGAAAGGTGTTTCAAAAGAAAAAGAGAGGTTTTTGTTCAACACAGATTGTTTCACAAAAACCTCCTTCATTTGGTCCAAATAAATTTTTTATCAGAAGTTATGAGCTCTGTCCCAAGACCTATTTTTCAGCCAGAACAGAGCAAGGGACAGTTTCCTAGTTTCTAGGAACAACAAAGGGATGAGTCATCAAGGGCCAGCTGGAAGGTTATGAGCACCATCAAATTTGACATCATGGAGTGTTAGGTGTCAAAGAGTGCTTTAAATGTTTAGATAAGGTTGTTTTAATCATAATGAGGAGTTACACTCATAATTGTCTTAGGTCTCTAGGACTCCTAGTTAGCTGTCTTTTGTATTAAATAGTTAGTTTAAGTGTCAATAGGTGTCAAATAAGGAGGAATTCGAATTACCCTCATGCTTGAGGAGGGATCTCAATTAGGTAGAAGAACTCTATATATAGTTGGAGCAGCAATGTAATAGGGGTTGGAAATTTTATAACAGAGTACTGTTTTGGCTTATGTAAAGACAGAGTTCAGTAATATAAGTTGGCTGCTTT
>APFE031083198.1:259499-278354 GCA_000404065.3 Pinus taeda | reverse complement strand
GAAACTTATGTAATGTTTATCCAGCCTTCATATTTGTCAATGTTATTCCACAAGAGTTAGCCATCTAATTATTAGTCAAAATCAATAACCCTTTGAGATAGCCCTCTCAGGCTAAGGAGGCTAAGCCTTAGTCAAAAGATTGGTTTGAAACAGTTACTTGAAGTCTTCCTGGTTTGCAGCCTTTCAGGGCTTGATTTTGAGATAACATGATGCATGGCTTATTTAACTCATTTTTCCTTGGACCTCCCACCTTACACATTCCCTCATGCATTATTTGTCCACATGTGCCATCTTGGAGAAGTGTTTTGGCACAAATTTGAAGGTGTATTGTTGGAGATCGTCCCTTCTTTCATGGAGATGGTTGAGTGCTATTAAAAATCACATATTGAGGCCTTATTTTTTTGTGCCATTTCTAACAAACATCCATCTCTTGGAGACTTCACACATACCATATTTGAAGGTGTTGACTTGGTGCATGCTTGATGATGGAGGATAGCATGCACTTTAGAGGTTACAATTCACATCTTATCATGCATATTGTTGGGACTTCTCTCCTTGGGAGGGGCCTTTATGGTCTAAAAACCTCATTTTAGGAGAACATCCACCTTTATGGAGGATGTCCACCTAGGAGGAGCTTTTACTCACATTTGATGGAGGTAATTTCTTTCAAAGCATCTCATGTGCCATTTATGAGGTCTTCTACTTAATCTTTGCATATTTTGAGGAGGAAGCTTCACCTTGGAGAGTTACACATCCACCTTGGAAGAGATCTAGGAGGTTCCAAACCCTAGATCTGCGATTTTCATAGCCTATTTCGAAGAGTTGGTTGTGGATCTATATAGTTGAACACCTTTAGAGGCTAGGCATTGCACCTTTGACTCATCTTATGCCTAATGGAGATGTCCTACTTTCTTGGGCCTATTTTTGTTGGATACTTCTACATGTAGCTTGACCACTTCCTTATTTTATGTATTATTGATTAGTTAGTTGGAGGAAATGTTTCTTTACTCCTCACTATGCTACATCTAGGGTTTTCACCCTTGATATTATTATTAAGTTACAAAGGAAGCTAACTTTACATAAAAAGTAGTCATTCCTCATTTGTATTCATGGTTGGAATTTTGAAGCTTCACCTCCTTGGAGCTTAATGAACACATATTTCTCGGAGCATTTGTGATGTATAAGGATTCTCACTTTGTTGAGTGCATGAATATTTTGGTGCTTAAAGCTTGAAGTTGTATAATTTCTTCTATATCGAAAAGACTAACGACTTCGACTATTGAAGTGTAAAATTTACAACTTTGAAGGAGTTTAGTGTGGTAACATCTCCTCTCCTTTGTGAACTTATTCCTTGACAAGTAATAGTGTTGTATATATCTTCTAATAATTTACCAAGCTCATTAACTTCAATTTCTAGGGTAAAGTTGAGTTTCCCGGTTGAAGGAGGATCCTTCTGGACCCCTTCCTTGCAACATTTCTGCACCAAATTCCAACAAGCTTAGAATGAAAGGTATAGAGTCTTTTAACCTTAATTCCATTACTAACACATAAGAAATAATCCCTCTTAGATAACCCTTTGATTCCATTGGCCTTGTTGGATTTGTCACTAATCTCTACTTCCTTCCATCACTCCTAAGGATTTTTTTTTAAAAACCCAAGCTACCCCTCACTTTTCGAGCATCTATGATGCCCATTTGACTTAGATAGCTACCTATGCTAAGGCTCTATTTTGCAGTTCCATGTATTTATTTATGAACGCTATGGAATATTGATGCATTTAGTTGCACGTGTGAAACTACTTGAATAAATCATTAGATGGATTAGGTACTAACGATGGAAATGTTTGATTTATGAATTACTTGGTAATGATTTATCTAGTGCATGACCTATTAGAGTTATTGTTGTTTCATGTATGGCTTCAGTGGATATGATTTATCTAAGGAATGACTTAGTGTTTATCTAATGTAAGATTTATTTCAAATATGAACTACAACATTGACACGTGGATAATAGACTTAATAACATGATGTTTAAGATCACTTATCTATATGTATTTTGTTGTTATATTTATGCATGGATGAGAACTAACCCGTAGATTGGAAAGAACTATGTGATAACCAAGATCTACTCTTCCATTGGGAAGTTCGAGACATCCAATGAGGAAATGTATAATGTAAATTGTTCTATTACATTTGGTATCTACTTGACATGCACTCTTATGACATGGGTAAAATGTAAATGACAGGTGGAAAGACTACTTGACTGGATTATTCGATGACAAGTCCAACCAGCATTGTAGTGTGGTCCATATTAGGGTGTTGACCCTAGTCGTAAGGAGAGGTAGAGGTATTTCCCACCATGTAACCTCCAAACCTGGAATCGTGGGAGGGAAGTGACGGACACACTCCCCTAAAAATGTGATGACGATTGCCAGTTGCCTGTTGGGAAAGTTAGGTCGATATAGTCAATGCTTCTGCGATATTGGTTTTATCAGTGACTAGATTGGTATAGCCGATGCCATAGTATATAACAGTAGAGGATGGATAGGGTGGGAACGAAAGTAGGTTAGGAAGGATAGGAGGATATAGATTAGTTGGAGACTCTTGATGGGAAGTGGTATCATTGCCTAGCTTATTAAATTTTACTACTATAACTCTCTCTCTATTTTGTTATGCCTTCGAACTCCTTGTATCTTTTCACTCTAACTTAGAGACGCAGTTTTCTGAAGGAGGGGTGTATGTAATGCCCCACTTAATATTATCATGAAAATTTTATTAATGTTTAAATTACCTGAAAATATTGACTTATAATTATCAAGAAATATTGGTAAATACCTTCATTTGGGAAACTGTAATTTTTATTTACTGATATAAAATTTATTATTGTTACTATTCAATTTTCAACTTGTCTTCTCAATTTAATCTTGGATAGGATATGGTCTCCTTCCATTATTCCAATTTAAATATCCATATCCCCAAAATTTCCTCTCAAAATCTCCTTGGGAGAAGATATGGTCCTCCCCAATTAATTACCAAATTAAATATCCATATCCTATCCCAAAAATGTCCTTTCAAATTTACTTGGGACAAGATATGGTCCTCCCTAATTAAGTACCAAATTAAATATCCATATCTTATACCAAAAATGTCCTCTCAAATTTACGTGGGAGAAGATATGGTAAGAAAAGGAAAATGAAAGGATGATGGGGTAGTTATGACATTAATGATAGGTGGTCGAGGTGGATGGGAGAAAGAGGCATAAAAGGGGGAGGATGATAAGAGGAGGGGGGATCCTTGGTTTTGGAGGATTTTGTTTTGGGGGGAAGGTGGTGAAAAGAGAAGGGAAAGAAGGAGAGTGTTTGTTCAACTTGAATACACTAAATCTGGTTGGACTTGGGCTCGGAGGACTAGGCAACCTTTGGAAGTTCCCTGGGCTAGGAAATACTTCCTAGCTAGCTGGGGGGAAATTGAGTCGAGTAGTCAAAAGGAGCATGGACCTCAGGAGCTTCTCAACTAAGCTATTGGAACAAGTATTATCAGTAATTTATTTTACTCATGTAAATTATTACAAGTTATACATGTTGCAGATAAATTGTTACAAGTTATACATGTTGTAGATTAAATTAATTTATGTTCATGCTTATAATGTTTTATAAACTTGAAATTTTCCTTGTTATGAAAATTAGTGAAATTTATTTGAATGAGTGCAGTAGTTAGTTAGAGGACCCTAGGAGGGAGCCTCACACAAAATTTACGTAATGTGAACTTCATCTATCCAATATGAGATAGTCAATGGGTGTCACCTTTAGTGAATATTCCTAATAAAAATGGAAAATGGAGAGTGTGTATTGACTATAAGGAATTAAAAAAAGCTACTTTGGAATATCATTTTTCGCTACATGTTATAGATCAAGTATTAGATACCTTAGCAAGAAAGATGTCTTTTTCATTTTTAAATGGTTTTAGTGGGTATAACCAAATCCAACTAGCACTAGAAGATCAAGATAAAAATACTTTTACATGTCGATGGGAACACATGGCTATAGGTTTTTTCCCTTTGGATTATGTAATGCACCTGCAACATTTCAAAGAGAGTCTTAAGTATCTTTTCTGATCTAATTCATGATTATGTGTAAGTACACATGGATGACTTTACTGTGTATGGTGATACTTTTGAAGAAGTTATCGAAAATTTGGAAAAAGTTCTTATTAGATCTAAAGAAGAAAACCTTCATTAAGACATGAGAAATGTTTAAATATAATATTCAATGAAGCGATTGTTTTAGGCCACCATATTTCAAGTGATGGAATCAAAGTGGATACATCTAATTTCTAATATTTCAATTCATGTTTGTTAAAGGGATGTTAGAGGTCTTCTTGGAATTATTGGATATTATAGAATATTCATAGAAAATTTCACAAAATAGTCTCTCCACTTTTCAAACTCCTTACAAAATATTGTGAATTTATATGGAATTCTAATTGTCAGAAAGCATTTGAAATGTCATTGAAACAAAGGATTACTGAAGCACCAATTTTAGGAGGACCTAATTAGGCTCTTCCTTTCCATATTTTTGTTGTTGCTTTAGATACATTTTTAGGAGTTGTGTTGGGACAAAAATATTTAACTCATTATGTTATCTATTATACAAGCAAGAATTTGTCTCCCACAAAGTTAAATTACATTGTAACAGAAAAGGAGTTTTTAGCTATTGTACATGTCATTAATAAATTTCATCATTATATTATTGGTTGTGAAACTTTCATTCATACATATCATTCTACCATTAAATATATAATGAACAAACCAGTCATTAATGGTATAATTACAAGATGGTTGTTATTATTACAAGAATTCAACATTGCTATTCTTGATAGACCAAGAAAAGAAAATAAAATTGTTGATTTTCTTTCTAGGATGAAAAATAATAATGAGGATGTTCTTGTAAAAGATAACTTTCCTGATGAATATTTTTTTGCAGTATCTACTAAAACACCTTGGTTTGTAGATATTTCTAATTATTTGGTTATAGGAAAGTTATCTCCATAACTATCAACCAGAGAAAAACAAAAAGTAATCAAAACCAGTGCACCTTATTCTTGGAAAGATGGATAATTGTATAAAACTGGACCTGATTTGATTATTCGTAGATGTATTCGAGAAGGTGAAGTACCTGAAATCTTGAAAGCTTTCCATGATGAGCCATGTGGAGAACATTTTTCCGACAAAATAACTGCTTAAAAAATCCTTCTTTTGGGATATTATTGGCCATCCATTTTCAAAGATGTCAAATAATATGTCAAAATATGTGATAGTTGTCAAAAGATTTGGTTGTTTGTTGAATATCTCAAAATATGTGATACAGCATTCTCAGGTTAGTAAGATGTCAAAATTTCTATTAGCTTCCTCTTTCTTAATGTGGTAGAGGTTATTAGTAAGTTAATCAAATATGCAAGGGAGCAATGACTTCTCAAGGGTGTGAAGGTCTCAATGCAAGAAATTATTGATCATAAGTGCTTTGTTTTGCTCAATGGTATTTGAGGAACCTTGTCTCACTTAAAGGTGTGTTGGATCTTTATTCCAAAGCCACATGTTTTAAAATGAATGTTGAAGTATCATGCCTCCTTCTTTGTTGTCTTTTCTAATTCCTCCTTCAAGTAGATTGAAAGTTATAAATTTGTTGATTAGTTATGGTTGTTCAAAAAGATTGAAGTATAGGTCTCTAAGTGGATTAATGGACTTCTTTCAAGGGGAGTGAGATTAGGTTTTCTCAACTCCATCTTGGAAAGGTGGGTGAAAGCTTCACATGTTGGGAGATTCCATGGATGGAAAATGGATTTGGTCTTTTGTGAATGATCATGGATAAAAAAAAAAAAAAAAGATTTGTGGAGGTTACCTTTCCAATGAATCCTCTATCATGAGGGGGTAATGTAAAAGCATAGAGTAAGTGTAACACCCATGGTGAAAATTCCATGTAATAAAAGTTAATAAAGGCAAAATAGGACCACGATTAAGGGACATCTATTCCAAGCTGAATGTTGGGAAAAAGATATCCTAGTGGGCATCACTCTGGATGTGTTTATGGCTAAAGGAAATCGGCAAAGTCAAAGGTAAAGGCATTAAAAGGGGAAAAAAACATTTTTGGCGCACTTATTTATGAAAATAAAGGAAAATAGGAGAAAATTAAGGTGAAAGGTCATTGTTTTAACATGAGGAATGAAGGAAAATAATGGAAATTGGAGAAAATAAAGGCCTCATTGATAAAAAGGCTTTTGAGCATCAGTGGGAAAGATTTGGTCAGTGTACGCTTGGTCAGTTCAGTTTTGGAGCTCTCTCATTATTCTCTCTCTCTCTCTCTCTCACTTTTGCACACTTATAATTTTCGTGGAGCACTCTAGCCTTGGAGCAAGGAAGGAAAAGAAAGGAAAGGGAAAGGGAAGAATCAAGGATCAAGCAAGGAAGAGAAAGATCAAGCAGCTTTAGCGATAATACTTGCAGTTAACATATTGCATGTGTGATTTCCTAGCTGGTTTTGACATGCATGGCTTTGAATGTCGATGTATGGTTCTCTTATTATCGGTGGCATGGTTTTGTCGAGTTATGAGAGTGGTTTTCAACCTAGCCTTGCCTTTTTCTGGATGCCATGGTGTGTTGGGACATTGATCATGATTTTGAGTTTTGGAATTGCTGGATGGATTTCAGAATCTAGGGCGAAGGTGGTCTCAAGCTTCATTCCCAAAGGCCCAGGAATCCCTTAACTCGTTTTGGTGGGATATATGGTCAAGTTTGAGGGAGGTGTCTCAGTTTAAGGCCTAGTGATCTGGGATTGGATTGCAGTAAATCCTAAGAGACAAGAAGACGAAAAAATCCTCAAGGATTGTGATGGATTCGAGATGACATTCCAAGTTTGGTTTGGTTTTGTGATTAGAGCATCGGTTTTGGTGTGATCACAGATTGGTGAGGGTGGGGTGGTTTAACCTTTAGATTCCCTTGGTTTCTTTGGGATTGGTTTTTCCATGAGATTCCACATTCATTCTTGGAATATGGAACATAGGTGACTGGCTAAAAGAAAGATTTGGTTCAGCCATGTCTATGGTCAGGTAGTATGTAGAAGTCTTGAACCTGGTTGGATTTACCTATGTTTAATAAAATCTAAGTTCTCTTGATTTTGTACTTATTTATATGTAGATTTAATGGTTGTTTTCTCATTGTTAATTTCATGGTTTTATGATGGTTATAAGCATGGTTAAGTGACTGGTTCATGTCATAGTTATTTCATGTATTTTCTTGTAAGAAAGGATAATGGATGCAAGACCTAATTGTTGTCATAATAGTTCAAGGGAGAAGGTGGTGATCCTTCTTGTCATGTCTCGTAAGATTTTCGAGGCACTCATGTTTTTTCTTGTATCTTATACATGTAGATTGCACTGATGTTAAGCATTTGACAGAATGTTAGTCCTGGTTGGGAATGGTCAAGCCTAGTCCCAGAGTTATTTTTTGGTTTATTAGTCTTGTCATCATGTAATTAATATATTTTAGAAGTTACAACAAGTTTTTGGCATTGGTCGGAATTCTGGGCTTAAAAAGTGCCTTAAATCTCGCAGATTCTGACACGGGTTTACTGAAAATAGTCCATGGATGCAGACATGTAAGCTTGTGGGAGTGTCTAGAGCTCTCTAAATGTTGGCATGCCCATAAAATGAAAGCGTTCAGAGGTTTAATAGCTTAAAACACAGTGGGACCTTGGGGCATGATACATGTGTGGTTGGGATGGCCCCTGGGAGTGTTATTGTTGATGTGGAAGGTATGTTTGGTGTGTTTCAGTTGATTCCAATTCCTTAAGGACACCTAGGAGATTGAATCATATTATAGTAGCATTTGGCCACATGTTTACCCCAGTTGGCCAGTTACTTGGGTAGATATGGGAGGAGGGCATTATAGAGTGGTATCAGAGCATGGTTCATCTATCGGATTAGATGGCGGGTGTGCTGGTCATGCATACATATTGGTTGCATATTTGTTCCTTATGCTTATAGTCCATGTGCTTTTTTCATTTGCATGGTGTTGATCATGGTTGTAGTGATGTCATCATGTGAAGGTTGATGGTGTTGTTGTGAGATGTGTCTCCATGAGTGTATGGTTGTATATGCATTTGTTATACATGTCAGTGTCTATATGGATTATGCATGCATTTTCATGGTGACGATTGTTGTGCATAAGGTCATTGTATGCAAATAGGTCATCATGATGATATTGATATTTTATGATGCTAATGTGTTGGCTGATATAGAACAAGAGATGTAGTTCATCAAAGTGAAGTTGCATCATTGGACCTCAAGGCAAGAGAATGTCATCATACATGTTTGTATGTTGGGCATGCAGGTATGTAGGTTAATGATTGTTATATGCATTATTATTATGTGTATGCCTTTCATTTTATTGATGTTACGGTTACATACATGATAGATGCTAGTTGATTAGTGTAGTCATATGCACATGTGTCGGATAGTCATGAATGATAGTAACTTGTGGTTGTATGCATTTCTATTGTTGTTTTAGGTTAGATAACTTGACGATCATGTTATATGCTATATGTTGTTGATGAATATATTATAGGTTAACTTGTTGTTGTTTTATGCTAGTGACTTGATGATTAGGGTTATTACATTAAGATCTTCATGTTATATGTATCACACTAAATTGGATTGGTCTATGCAGATGGTTAGAGTTATGAAATTTAGGTATGAGTCGACATATTTGTGATATTGTGTTGTACTAATCTAGATTGATCGTACGTATGTGATTGTTATGAATAAATGACAAATGTTTATGAGTTTATGATGTGAACATGTTAGTTAGTGACTATTATGGATATCATGACCTTATTTATTTTTGAGTTGATATGTCGTGAAGTTATATCATGCTAATATGGATTGATTGTGTAGACAAAATAGCCTCCACTAAGATACATTAATGTATGAGCTTGCTTATGTCATCTAATTTGTAATTGAATGTTTTATTATATCATTTAACTGGTGTTTGAGTGTTGGTGTCTATTATGTCGCTTATATGTTGTCTGAATGTTTGATTACTTGCATGATATGAGTATGTGTCTATAATATTTTCTTAATGAATGAGTTTGTTTTAAGATGATTGTGCTAACACATATGTGTTGAGTTAGCTGACATGTACTTGAGTGTAATACGTGACAGTTGTAGCATTATGTCTAATGACTATGAGTTAACATTATGACATGATTTCTAGTCTTGGTAAAAGTTGATTTCAAATTGATAGATATGATTGTCTTGATATTTGGAACATGTGTTTGACATGTGTAAATAGTGCAGGAAACATGTTTGGTATTAACATGACAAAGTAATAGTTGATGTGTTTATATAACTAATAGTTGGGTGATGTGACAGTGCATAGTAACACTCAATTGAAGTAAGGAAAATGTTAAAGAAAATAATTGGGCAAGAATTCTTTTGCCTATGTTTAGAAACCCAAATTTCAAACGAATGAGTGCTTTGCATATGGGAATTCCTCTTAACCTTAATCTTGTTTGACATTATGTGGATGTGCTAGATTCATGAACCTTTATTTGACATGTATATTACCTAGTCTCTAGTTACAGGTGGATATGTCAAGGGGATTGGAGTCCCTTGAGAGATGGCGTGGATGTGTTCATTTGCAAGCAACGTGCTTGGCACATCAAGTTATGGTAACTAGTGTATTGTTATGTTTATTTAAGCACTCACAGTAATGTGTTGATGGCGGTATGATGCAAGGGATTGCATGGAAAAGGAATTGCCATGGAATCTTGAAGAAGGATTAGGTTGAGATTTCCCTTGGAAGCACTAGGAACCATGGGGATTGATTCATGGTGTCTGTTGTTAGTCTTGTGATTTTGGTCTTTTGGTGAATTTTTGTGCTTAATTGTGGTTTTGTTTGCATCTTATGCATGGTCATGCGACTTTGTTTTTGGTGTTGTATTGTTGTTGGTTTTCCATGGTTTTCTTCTTGTTTGTTTCTTGTCTTTCCTTTTATGTTTGGGGTCTGGGGAATTGGTTGGGAAAGAGGAAAGTTAATGGATCCTAGGGAGAGTTGAACGAAACACAATAGGTGATGTAAGGCATGGATGAAGCTCAGTGCATGTATAATAGCAGCTAAAGGCAAGTGTATAATAACTAGTTGGACTGGTTGGGTCCATTGGTGTAGATGGATGATGGTGGGAAAATAATGAAAAAAGTAATCATGAAAGGTAAAGTAAATATATTTGAGGTGTCAAATGCCTTAGCTACGTTGGGAATTGTTGTTATGGATGTTGTACATGCGTTTCACAGATAAAGGAAGTTATTTTAACCTTGACCTTATGATATATGGTAATTATGTTGTGATCATGATTGTGTCGATGTATATATATGAATACATGTATGTATGTAGGTATGCTATTTTCTGATGAGATCATGACTATTTTGTGCTAATGTTATATATGTATGTATATATCCATGTCACTATCAGATAGGGTCATCAGGAATCATTCTTGTGGAGGAATGATTTCTTATGCAGATCAATGACATGAAGAGATTCTTGGTTCATGAGAAATCAAGTGGGAAGAGTAGCCTGACAGATCTTTGAGGTCAGTATCATGTGAATATGAATTGAATCTATTATGTGATTATATTATATCTATGTTTATGTTATGGGTAAGTGTTGTGGTAAAACACAAACCCCCCCCCATTTTTATCTTATTTTTATGTACTCAAATAATGGGGACCCTCTCTACAAATTTTTGGCTAAGAATCTTTTTGATTTTCATTTAAGAGTGTCCTACAATTTCATCATTTTTTTATTTTTGTCGGATTTTCATTTTGATTGTTTCATTGAATCCAATTTTTCACAAGCTTTCTAACGATACTTGTTTCACTCCATTTGGTCAACCAAATTGTAAATGACATTTTTGTGGAGTTTGATCATTTGTGTCGCCTAGGTTAGAAAATATATAAAATGTACCAATATTTTAATTCTCATATTTAAAATAGTTGTTTATTGTAAATATTAATCTTTATTTGGATTTTAATTAATTTTTAATTTTTCTCTAACAATCTTGCTAAATAACCCACATAAATCATATAATGCTTAAAAATGCATTTTTCGGAATGTTGATAATTTATTCTAATTTCCTATTTTAAAACAAATTACCAATCCAAAAATCTAAAAATATCAAAGTGGTTGAAGTTTATCAAAGTGGCTGAAGTTCATTCATTTTTATTACCAAAGTGGCTGTAATTTATAATAGAAGAACCCACTTTAAGTAGACCCCACTTTGTTTCATCTCCATAATTAGGCCGATAGGCCTTCCTTTGAAACAGAATTTCCTTTTCATTCTCAAATGGACACGTGGCATGAAATTTTGTTCCGGCGAAATGCGATTTGCAAGGATTGAAAGATTATCTTTGGATTCGAGCCCTGTATATGCAAGCGGAAACACATGTTCTGCGACTATTCACCATTCGTCGTCCCTACCTATTCAAAGCTATTGCTTCCGTTTTATGGAACGATAATGGTCACTGCCTGTGTGGGATTGTGGTATTCAAATCTTGCTGTCTATGTTATGGATATTTAGTGGATACAGGAATTTTTTGGCTGAAATCAGGGGTACCCAGGTTCGGGCGCTTAAATCAAGCTACGGTTTATGTGTGTAATGTATTATGGTTTATAATGTATTATGTGTGTAATGACAGATTCCTCCTAAAATTCAAACAGCTCTGACAATATCATTTGAAATCGCGGCAGGCTGAGGCTCATGTACTTCAGTATCAGAGCTCTGGTGGCCCGAAATGAGAAGCGAATACACATTCTTAAGAATGCATTAGCAATCCGGTTATGTAATCAAACTTACAAAACATCTATGGGGAAGATGGGCTTGAGCACTTCTGCCATTGTTGTTGACGAAATTTACAGCGAAAGCGCAAATAAAACAACAGACTCTATCATTTTGGAGGACATAGACATACTCTGCAAGAGGGGATGCTTAACCGAAGCGGTGGGAACCCTGCATCATTTGAACCCAGCAGACTTGAAGGTGTGTTTCGATGTTTACTCCTGTCTCTTGCAATGGTGTGTGCAAATGAAAGCTTTGTCAGAGGGCAAGCGGGTTCATTCCCATATAATTAAAATGAATTTCAGCCCAGGTATAGTTCTTGGAAACAATCTCATAAACATGTATGCCAAATGTGGGAGTTTGGTAGATGCACAACAAGTATTTGACAAAATGCCTCTGAAAAACATGTGTTCATGGAATACCACACTTGCCGGGTATACTAAAAGTGGCAATTTGGAGTATGCGATGGAAATGTTTGACAAAATGCCTAAACAAGATGCCGTGTCATGGACAGTGAGATTGCTTCATATAGACAGCACGGGTATTACAAGGGATCTCTACATCTTTATGAGCAAATGCTAGAGGCGGGCACGATGCCAAGCCAATTTACTTTTACTAGTGTTCTGAGTGCATGTACTAGCCTGGCAGTTCTTGAACAGGGGAAGAGAGTCCATGGTCATATTGTTAAATTCGAACTTTGTCCGTATGTTGCTGTGGGAAATGCACTTGTTAGCTTGTATGCCAAATGTGGGAGCGTTGAGGAGGCACGTCGCATGTTTGACAATATGCCTGTGAGAAATGTGTATTCATGGAATACTTTGATTGGGGTCTATATCCAATCTGGTGATTTACATTTTGCACATGCCCTATTTGACAAAATGCCAGCACGAGACGTGGTGTCATGGAACTCGATGATTTCAGGATATTCCCAACATGGCTTTGATAAGGAAGGAATCCAACTATTTTTCGAAATGCAACAGGATGGTATGAAGCTTGATTTGTTCACCTGCACCTCTGTATTAACTGCATGTGCTAATATAGATTCTTTGAAACAGGGAAAGAAAACCCATGCCCATGTTATCAGAATTGGGTTAGAGATGGATGGGACTGTGGGCAATGTCCTTGTGAGCATGTATGCCAAATGTGGGAACACAAATGATGCACACTTCGTATTTGAGAAAATGCCCGAACTGAATGTCGTTTCATGGACTGAGATGATTGCAGGATATGTTAAGTGTGGGAGCATAGAGCATGCTCAACATCTGTTTGAAAGAATGCCCGAACGAGATGTAGTATCATGGACTTCAATGATTGTAGGATATGCCCAATATGGAGACGACAAAGTATTTCTACAGCTTTTTGAAGAGATGCTACTATCAGGCCCAAAGCCAAATAATTTCACTTTTGCATGTGTTCTGAGTGTTATCGCCAGCATAGCTGCTTTTGAGAATGGCAAGCAAGTCCATGCCCACACTTTCAAAGTTGGATTCGATTCCTACACGTCAGTTGGAAATTCCCTTATTACCATGTATGCAAAATGTGGGAACATTGAAGATGCACGCAAAGTGTTCAAAAATATGCCTGAGCAAGATGCTATTTCGTGGACTGCAATAATTGCAGGAAATGCTCAGCACGGATTTGGTAAGGAGGCCCTCCATTTATTTGATAAAATGCTATGGGTATGCATGAAACCAGATAGTATTACATTTCTTGGTGTTCTTATGGCATGCACTCATGCAGGCCTAGTGGATGAAGGCCGACACTACTTCATTTCTATGAGTCGAGACCATTACATCACTCCTAAAGTGAGCCATTATGCATGCATGGTTGACCACCTTGGGCGAGCAGGGTGCCTGGAAGAAGCAGAGGAGATGATCAACAAAAGGTCAGTGGAGCCCGATGCTTGTGTATGGGGGGCATTGCTTGGATCCTGCAGAATCCATGATAATATGGCTTTAGCAAAACGAGCTGCAGAAAGCCTTTTGATGTTGGAGCCAGAAAATGTTGGAGCATATTCTCTGCTGGCAAATACATATGCCTCATTTGGCAAATGCGATGATGTTGCCAAAGTGAGAAAATTGATGAAAGACAGAGGAGTAAAAAAGGATCCAGGATGTAGCTGGATTGAAATTGAGAACAAGGTACATGTATTTGGGGTAGAAGATGGATGCCATCCTCAAACACAGGAGATCTATGCAATGCTGGAGAAATTGTCCCGGGAGATCAGAGAGGAAGGGTATGTGCCAAATATGAAATTTGTACTGCATGATATTAAGGAGGAGCGTAAAGAACAAATTCTTTGCCACCATAGTGAGAAGCTGGCTATTGCCTTCGGGCTTATCAACACACCCCATGGTACAACCCTAAGGGTTATAAAAAACCTTCATGCTTGTGGGGTCTGCCACACTGCTACAAAATTCATCTCCAAGGTAGTTGGACGTGAAATCATTGTGAGAGATGCTAACCGCTTTCGCCATTTCAAGGGTGGCTCATGCTCTTTTGGAGACTATTAGTGAGGCCAGGTTTGTCAAATAAATGAGCCTTTTGCATGTTGTCATTGCCTTATTATGCATAACTGGAGGTGATATTTTTCTTCATGGTACAATCAAATGACTGAATATCCAACGACTTAAATTGGAACAGAACACTTGCAAAAATTTGGTGCATGGTTCCTAACCTGTTTAAATCCGGTGATTATATTCTGGGTTTATGAGGGATACATATCTCATCATCATGTGTCAATGATAGTCCTGCAGAATTTACTGCATTACCTGTTCCCCTTGATTGGAAAGCCTTTGTTCAAACTTCCATTGGAAAGAATTTACTGCATTACCTATTCCCCTTGATTGGCAAGCTGAAAGTGCAATAAAAAATTTAGGAAGACAGATGTAATCATAAGTACACCAAAGAGCATTTTCACAGACCCATGACAAAGGCAATGCCTGCTTAAAAAGTTGATTACCATATAAGAAGTAGTTTCTGAGACAAGGCAATTTTTCTACTGCGAAGTTTTGGTAGCGTATGTTAAGAATTATGAATGGGATCAAGGGCTCACCATTGGCACTTCTTCGGCCTTTTTGTCAGAAAGAATTGCAAGGAGGAGTTTGGTCAGCACCTGTGATGGAGGATGTTGATTCAATAAAAAGGTTCATTTTAGCAACTGTCGTAGCCTTCTTACTGTCCCATTGCCACACTGCTACAAAATTCATCTCCAAGGTAGTTGGACGTGAAATCATTGTGAGAGATGCTAACCGCTTTCACCATTTCAAGGGTGGCTCGTGCTCTTGTGGAGACTATTGGTGAGGCCAGGTTTGTCAAATATATGAGCCTTTTGCATGTTGTCATTGCCTTATTAGGCATAACTGGAGGTCATACTTTGCTTCCTGGTACAATCAAATGAGTGAATATCCAACGACTTAAATTGGAAGAGAACACTTGCAAAGATTTGGTGCATGGTTCTTAATCTGTTTAAATCCGGTGATTATATTTTGGGTTTATGAGGGATACATATCTCATCATCATGTGTGAATGATAGTCCTGCAGAATTTACTGCATTACCTGTTCCTCTTGATTGGCAAGCCTTTGTTCAGACTCTTCCATTACTTTTCTTAACATGGATTCTACAAGCTGAAAGTGCAATAAAAAATTTAGGAAGACAGATGTAATCATAAGTACACCAAAGAGCATTTTCACAGACCCATGACAAAGGCAATGCCTGCTTAAAAAGTCGATTACCATATAAGAAGTAGTTTCTCAGACAAGGCAATTTTTTTACTGCGAAGTTTTGGTAGCGTATGTTAAGAATTATGAATGGGATCAAGGGCTCACCATTGGCACTTCTTCAGCCTTTTTGTCGGAAAGAATGGCAAGGAGGAGTTTGGTCAGCACCTGTGATGGAGGATGCTAATTCAATAAAAAGGTTCATTTTCTAATTATGATCAATTTTTAAAATTTTACAAACATCACTTATTATCTGAAATAAGAGCATCAATGCAAAATATCTTCTGAAATTCACATTCTTGCAGAAAAAAAAATAAAAATAAATAAAAATTGAGAGGCAAAACAATCAGCAACTATCGTAGCCTTCTTACTGTCCCATTGCAGTTCAAGGAGAAATCTTTGTTTGTACACTCAGCTGAGAGAGCCTCAGAAAATTTCATACAGAGATACTCTAACAGAGCACTTATGTCAATGTTTCCAAGGAGATCACTTTTTTTTAGTTGATCCTGATTGTTCTTCACTGGTGAACTATTGACGGAATCAGAGGCTTTCCCAGAACCTTTGATAGGAAGCTTTATTCCATCAGGAAACTTCACATTAACTCCATATTTCAC
Source organism: Pinus taeda (assembly GCA_000404065.3). Classification (NCBI taxonomy): domain Eukaryota; kingdom Viridiplantae; phylum Streptophyta; class Pinopsida; order Pinales; family Pinaceae; genus Pinus; species Pinus taeda. The sequence continues at coordinate 262,136 of APFE031083198.1, read as the reverse complement.
AAGTCCCTGTCCTCCAATGTGTTTCCAATCATAGTATAATTTCAGGGCTAGAACGCAATCTACCACCTTTGTTGATGAACCTCCCTGAAACAATCACCAGAAGGTAAAGTGAGATAAACCTACAATAAGTATTCCTCCAGCAATTTCTTCAACAAACCAAACATTGTCAATTTTGCTAATCTATTTTCAATGAGATATAGAAATTTTGGCTTCATTCTGCAGATCAAATTTCTATTTCACGAAAGCCACAATTTCGTGTACAATATACAATGACATGAACTATTTTGCTTTCAAACTGTATGCAGTGGACGTTTTGGAGCAAACTCTGAAGCATAAGGAAGTGCAATATTCTTTTTTCAGAATGTATGCATGATTTTGGTCCAACACTGATTGCTTTCATATGAATCATATAAAGTTTGTAAAACAATATAGAGTGCTCCAGATAGCATGGACGAGATAGGTTTTGTATATCTAGAGTCTGGTCTGCTGCAATTATAGAACGTGGACTTGTTTTTGAAGGCTTGTATGAATGTAACTGTGGCACAATCTTTTGAGTTTCCCACTTACTTGTACATGCCCAATGACCAGCCTCTTGATACTATGATGTGTGTAAACGCACATACCTGCTCCAAATCAGAAGCCTCGAAGGTTGGAAGCTGCATTTCTTCAACTGCAACAAGGAAGTTCCTCACATTCTCAAAATACTGAATCACAGATAAGGTTGCCCCATCAGGGAAAGGAACCAGAGGACCCTGGACTTTCTACTACCTGGGATAACCACAAGCAAAAATCAATTAAAAATGTTGTTCGTTAAGAAAATTGTTTAACAATTTCTGCGTATGAACCTCTACAATAAGTAGATCAACATGTTATGAGTGCAGGCATAAATCAACTATAATGTTTGAACATACAGACATATTGACAGTTCAAACACAAAACAGAGCAGCCTCTGTTGATGACAGGAAAGGACCAACCAAATCCTTCAAACATGTGAAAATGGATAGAATTTGCATCCTACCTTTGGCACTACCCCTGGAATAACCTGGTTGAGAACATTACAAAGAATGAGACCATTATGTAGTCCCAGGTGAAATTCTTCCTCTGTTGGCTCATTTGGCAGTAAATCGTTAGCTCCATCAACCATTTCTCGCAGCCATGCTGCAACTTGGTACCTTCTAGAAGCTGCATTACACAAATGTGCATATATCATATCAAAGGATTTGAATGCCTTCAAGCTTTAGACCTATAAATGAAGAGCTACACTAGTATAAAGCTTTAAACATTTAATTTTGGTGCTTCCGAATTCTGAATTGTCGGTCAAGAAATCAATATCCATTATCTCTAGAAAGATGTACACCCAAATAAAACAGCTTGAATACTCCAGAGCTTTAGATATAACTACATGAATAATTTTAAATGCAAGCTTCGCAGAAACGATGCCACAAGGAATGTATATGCTATAAGCGGTGTAGACATAGATTGCTAATGCTCAATCTTTAAAGCTCTAAATATGTATAGATGAATCAAACGGCTCGAATGCGCGAAAACTTTAAACAGGCATATTTACAGAAGAAAATAGTTGTCTTGAACATAAACACATGACTTGCAACATATCAATCCTTAAAGTTCTGGCAAACATATGTTTATAAACCAAACTGTTGGAATGCTCAAGCGCTTAAATTTGCTTTCACAGAGTAGCATAACTTGTAGAACTTGAAACTTGAAAGCTCTGGCAAACAGGTATTTATAAATCAAATTGTCTTAATACCTAAGAACTTGGGTTTTCTTTCACGTATTCGCATAAATTGCAGAAATTTAATCGTTAAGGCTCTAACACAAATATCCGAATTAAAGGGATCAACAGAATTGGAGTTGCCCTGAAATGCTAACATTGCCGAACTATGCTCGCCTGTACGTGTTTACCAGGATTTTAAATTGTTCTTTGATTGTTTATAGGCAAGATTGCTCCAATCATATTATTCTTGCATTCATTTCTTGTCGGTACCCTTACATTCATTTTTTGTTGTTCTAATGTGTTATTTTGATGGGAAAGAGAATCAACCATTATCTGGATTGGATTGGAGCCGATAAACAAATTGAATGGAATTGTGGACGCGGTTTATCGGGTTGTTTATATTAAATAATTTAAATAAATTAATTTTCCAAATTTTACCCAAGATTCTCACTGTCCTGTGTAAATAGAGTCGTGAATATTCAAAATTCATAGAATTCTACCATTGTTCTCTTGGCCAGCTCAAGAGGCTTTGACAACCGAGTCTTAAGTTTGGGTATTAGTGCATTCTCTTCTATCAACACATGCTTTTCACGAACAATTATTGGTATATATTCCAGACAGGCAGAGACAACAAGTTATAGATTCTGCTGGGTTATGAAAATGATGTAGGGGTTGCTTGGGTGAAGCGTTTGAACAAAGATGAGAGATTAATTATGGATTTCAACTTTTAGGGTAATAATGTCCAAATATTTATTTTTACTTGTGGAAATTCTACAATTAAAATAATAATTTTCTATCACAAATATTAATTACAAAGCTCAATGCTTACAAGAATAATGTCCAAAAAATTGTTTATATGTATAGCAATATATGGATTTACAATTCATTCTATTCTTGAAATA
>APFE031083198.1:183755-258088 GCA_000404065.3 Pinus taeda | reverse complement strand
TTTAATAAAAATTATGATATTTTAGTCCAATAATAGAAATTCTAGAATTTTGGCTGTTTTGACTCATCAATTTTGAAGACTCATAGATTAAGTTTTACTTAACCAAATGAGGCCCGGGATGGCTCATTGGAAGGATAAAATCAAGGAGAAAATTTTTGAGAAGATTTCACTAATAGATTTGATCATTTATTGGGTCTAAAAATAAGTAGAATATAAAGCCCCGAATTTTTAAAACAAAATTAATTTTATGAGTTTTGTTCTCTGCATTTTCATTTTCCCATGCCTCTTCTAAATGCAAATCCATTCATCAATGATATCCTTGGCCAATTAAATCATTACAGGCATTAATAGAAAGCTAAAATTTCATTTTCAATTATTTATTTAATTGAAATCAATTAGATTTGTTTTAATTCCATATTTGACATTTTGATTTTATTTTTACATTTTAATTTTGTTTTTATTTATTTTTATAAGAAAACAGTTGAAAAGATGAGGAAAACAAGATCTCAATCAATGAGAATGCTCCAGCAATTAAAGAATAGAATTTTCAGCAGATGAAAAATGATTGAGAAAATCTCTTCTTCAACAAACTTACTTGTTAAGAATTCCTTTGCAAATATTAGAAATAACAGATTGCAAAATGTAATAAGGGCTTCTCTCCTCTGCAATTCTGGAATTCTAAAAAGCACTTCTATAATAGGGATTTAGAGTTGTAGGTGGGAGGAGAGGAATCTCAGGTCTGGAGATTATTGAGGTTTCTCTTTTATATTCTGAGTTATGTATAATGAACAGAGTTTGCACTATTGTAGCTCTAGTTTTGAAAGCAGAAACTCACACAATGTAAAGGACTGTTGGAGATCGGAGTTAAAAAATGCATTCAATAAAATTGGTATTTCAAATACTATTATTTTAAATACTTGTTTCATTTTATGATGACAGGATTGTGTCAATTTACTTTCATATTTGTGCACTTTTGTTGTTATGGGTAATTTGTCTCAATTTTATGTTATTATGTATCTCTACTATTATGAATTAAATTCTGATTTCTGAGTAACTATTTACTCAGAAATCTATCGTATAAAACTGATTTATTGAATAGTGATATGTTGTGAACTTTTTCCGCATATTATTATTTAATTATTCAAGTTACTAGTTAGTTGATCTATATCGTTTTGTGAACTTATTCCTGAGTGTTGTTGATTAATTATTTCAGTTAAGAGGTCTCAATAGGATGTGTCTGGTATTCATAATGCCAGTTAATTGAACTACTTCATTAGCTTGATATTCATTATAAGCCAAACATATTAAAATCTCAATACTTTAATTATCTTGCTCTTAGTTGGGTTAGATCTATATCTAACTAATTGAGATAGGATTAAGATAGTTCCTTTTGCTTGCATCTTTAAGTTTGCATTTAGATTAATTTCTATATTCTTTTAAATCCTCTTCCCAAAGAGACAAACTTTAGTAGTAGCTTGGTTGAGCCCCAAATCAACTTAAGGATCAATTTTTTGCCTGATTAGCAAGAGGTTTGATCTGATGTCTCTTCTCCATTCGTGAATGAAAGTCATATTTTAAAGCCATTGGAGATTGAGAGAAGGTAACTGGACCTAGTTGAACGAGACAAAACCACCATTTCAAACGGAAAACGAGTTGCTTTAAGGTCCAGACCGGGTGGTCATCCCCCATGTTGTTGCAGTGATTTTTGAGGCTTCAACAGTAAGCTAATGTTGAGAGATACATCAATGAAATGAAATTAGTGTGATGCACGACATGCTAGGATAAGCATGGATGGCAAAAAGACACTTGAAGCAAGGTTGCTTGGTAGAGACAGTGTGGCTTTGGATGTGTGGTACGACTATTGTGCATATATTGTATATCTTGTACATGTTGCATATGTGATGTTGTGTGCATGTGATGTTGTGTGTATTATAGTGTGTGTACATGTTGTTATGCAATGTTATGTACAAGGTGGTATAGATAGTGTTGTGTGAATATTGCATATGTAGTGTTGGGCATAGATGGTGTTATGTACATGTTGGATATGTGGCGTTGTGTGCATATAGTGTTGTGCGCACGTTGGATATGCAGTGCTGTGTATAGATGATTCTATGTACATGTTGGATATGCAGTGCTATGCACATGTGGTGTTGCGTACATGTTGTATATGTGGTGTTATGATGTTGTGTGCATGATTGTACAAGTGGTGTTGTGAGCATGTGGCATTATGTACATGATGTACATATGGTGTTTTCTGTAGGTGGTGTAATGTACATGTCATGTATATGGTATTGTGTACATGTGGTGTCATGTACATGTCATGCATGTGGTGTTGTGTATGTCTAGTGTTGTGTACACTTTGTATAGGTGGTACAATGTATATGTGGCATTGTGTACACATGGTACAAGTGGTGATGCATACATGTGATGTTATGTACATGTTATGAAGGTGATGTTGTGTACATGTTGTACATATGGTACTGGTGTACATGTAGTATTATGTATATGGATGGTGTAGTTGTGGTATCATGACATGTGTATTCATTGTTTTGTACTATGTGTATTTATATGTATTGTGTTGTACATTGGGTGTAGGTGTATGTATTGTGGTGTGGTGTACACTAGATGTAGGTGTATGTATTGTGTTGTGTTGTACACTGGGTGTAGGTGTATGTGTTCTATGTCAGGTATAGGTGCATGTACTTCATGGCGTTGTATGTCGTGTGTGGTTGTATGTGTGTGATGCACACTATGCATATGTGCAAAATGATTGAGGAGAAGTCACTGGGTGTTTGCCAAGTGTGGAAACTGATCCTGAGTGTGTACGGAATAAAGACAAAAGTAGAAGTTAAGGATTGATTGAAGGATAAGTATCAGTGTTTTATTTCAGTTTTATTATGTGTGTGAATTATGATTCTTGTTTATGATAGTTACATGTGATTTATGATTTTGATCTATGATGGTTGTGTTTTGAGCTAACCTGATGTGATATATTTATACATGATGATTTGGTTAAGTATGCTAGTTTAACTTGTTGTGACAGGAAGTAAACAAGATTGAAAATGTACCTTATTGACGAGCTACCAATGAAGTATGGTTTGAAGTTATTTCAATTTATTTTAACGTAATGGAAGTTATGTGCTTGGTGCAAGGAGCACAAAAATTCTCGGGTTGGGTAATTGAAACCTACTACAAGCATTAGTAGTTACGACAAAAGGAATTGGAACATGCAGCAGTATGATGGTAAAACACTTCAAGAGTAGGGCCATTGTGGGACACTAGTACCCAATAGTGTCCATGACTTCCATGAGCATGTTATGACCGACATGATTATTTGAGGCAGGTATATGCCTTGGTTGTTTGACTTTTAGATGTGAGGAAGCCTTTCCAAGGGATGGATCACCCGGGATAGGGGATTTTTGAGAACTTGGAAGGTAAGTGAATGCATGGAAGGGGTGACTAGATTTCCCAAGGGATTGTGTAGCAGAGAAGGGAAGCACATGATATATTTCTTTTGGTCATCAACACTGCCAGATGGAATCAAATACACATTGGGAGTGCAACCTGGAACAATGAGTCTAATTGTTCGTTGAGAGGGAAAGTGGCGCATGATTGCAGTGATGTACATTGGATGCAGACTGTGGTAGTGGATTCTGGACTTCCTAGGAAGGAGGTGAATCCTAGTATTACTTTGAGGGTGGAGGTGTGAGCCTCTTGATTCCTTTGTTGCGAATGCAGGCATGGTATCCTTTTATTTGATGGTTTAGCAAATGTGCATATGCGTATATGTCGTTATTGTAAATACCGTAATGAGATATGTTATAAAGCTCCAGTAAGCAGTATGGTTGTTATCTGGTCATGTTGTCATGATGTTTTTCTTTTGAGCAAGTATTTCATTATAAATATTGTAACGAGCTAAGTTATAAAGCTCCATGGGCAGTATGTTTGCTTTTCAGTGGTATTTTTGAGGTCTTGGTGTGGTTTAAAACCGAGGACGGTGTTCCCCAAGGGGGAGGGTTCTATAACAGGCTGCCCTGGCAAAAATTCCATGTAATAAAATTTAATGAAGGAAAAATAAGACCACGGTTAAGGGACACTTATTCCAAGATGAATGTTGGGAAAAAGATACCTTAATGGGCATCATTGGATGTGTTTATGGTTAAAGGAAATTGGAAAAGGAAAAGGCAAAGGCATTAAAAAGCCAAAAAGGAATTTTTTGCACACTTATTTATGAAAATAAAGGAAAATAGGAGAAAAGTAAGGTGAAAGGTCACATGTTGCATGTGAGGAGGAGAATGAAGGAAAATAATGGAAATTGAAGAAAATAGAGGTTTCATTGGTAACAAGGTTTAAGAGGATCAGTGGGAAAGCTTTTGGTCAGTGTAAGCTTATTCAATTCAGTTTTGGAGCTCTCTCATTATTCTCTTTCTCTCTCTCACTCACTCTTAGAAACTTAGAATGTTCTTGGAGCACTCTAGCCTTGGAGCAAGGAAGGAAAAGAAATCAAATGGAAAGGAAGCAAAGAAAGGATCAACCAAGGAAGAGAAGGATCAAACAACTTCAGCAACAATACTTACAGGTAACATATTGCATGTGTGATTTCCTAACTAGTTTTAACATGCATGCTTTGCATGTTGGTGTATGGTTCTCTTGCTGGCGGTGGCATCATTTTGCTGGGTTATGACAATGATTTTTAGCCTAGCCTTGCCTTTTTCGAGATGCCATGGTGTGTTGGGATGTTGATCTTACTTTTGAGCATTGGAATTGCCGGATGGATTTTGGAATCCAGGGCGGAGGTGGCCTTAAGGTTCATTCCCAAAGGCCTAGGAATCCCTTGACCGATTTTGGAGGGATACACAGTAAATCCTAAGGGAGGTGTCATGATTTAGGGCCTAATGATATGAGATTTTATTGTAGTAAAGCCTGAGAGAAGGAAACGGAAAATTCCTCAAGGAACGTGATGGACTTTGAATGTCATTGCAAGTTCAGTTTGGTTTTGTGATTGTAGCATCGGTTTTGGTGTGATCATGGATTTGTGAGGGTGGAGGTGGTTTAACCTCTGGATTCCCTTTGTTTTTTTTGGATTGGTTTTTCCATGAGATCCCAGATTCATGCTTGGAATATGGCACAGGGGTGATTGACTGAAATAAATATTTGGTTCAGCCATGTCTATGGTTGGGTGGTACGTGGAAGTCCCGAATCTGGTCGGATTTGCCTATGTTTAATAAAATCTAAGTTCTCTTTCTTTTGTACTCATTTATATGTGGATTTTGTTCTCACTGCTATTTTAATGGTTTTATGTTGGTTATAAGCATGGGTAAGTGATTGGTTCATGTCATGGTTAATTCATGTATTTACTTGTAACTGAAAGGATAAAGGATGAAAGACCTAATTTTTGTCATAATAGTTCAAGGGAGAAGGTGGTGATCCTTCTTGTCATGTCTCATAAGATTTTTCGGTCATTCATGCTTTGTCTTGTATCCTATACCTGTAGATTGCATTAATGCCAAGCGTTTAATAGAATGTCAATCCCGGTAGGGAATGGTCAAGCTTAATCCTAGAGTTAGTTTTTGGTTTATTAGTATTTTCATCATGTGTTTAATGGATTCCAAAGTTACATCAAGTTCTGGGCAGTGGTCGAAATTCTGGGCATGAAAAGTGCCCTAAATCCTGCAAACTCTGACACAGGTCTACTAGAGATAGTCCATGGACGCAAGCATGCAGGCTTGTGGAAGCATTCAAAGCTCTTTAGAAACTGGCATGCCCATAGGATGAGATCATACAAAGGTTTTTATAGCTTAAAAACTCAATGGGACTCAGGGGCGTGATACCTGTGTGGTCTGGATGGCTCCTGGGAGTGTTGTTGCTTATGTGGAACATATGTTTGATGTCTTTCCATTGATTCCACTTCCTTAAGGACACCTAGGAGGTTGAAACATATCATAATAGCCTCTCACCACATGTTTACCCTGGCTAGTCGGTTATGTGGGTAGAGATGGGAGGAGGGCATTACAGTAAGAAGGTATATCCTAAGGTGGAGTAAAAGTGGAATTTTAGGGTGAAAAGGTTCAACAACGATAGGAAGGATGAAAAGGATTTGGGTAAGTAGGTAGGAAGTATTTGTAGTTTACTCTCCTTTGGTTCTAGATTATGCTATTGGGGATAAGGTGAGGATTAAGTTAGGCCCTACTAAAGATGATTATTGTATGTTAACTTATACCTCTCCCTTGTTTGGTGTTTTTGATGGCATGGTTTTATAATTTGATCTTGACAATGGCTTGGGCTCAAGTAAGCAAAATCATGTCTCCCTATGCCTACCACCCTTCTATGTTGACTTGAATCCTATCTCCCTTTGATCCCTTAGCCAAGTTGGCCCACCTATCCTAAGAGATTTTATAGCTATCTTGTTTCTTCTTGGCCCTTAGTTTAAGGAGATACCCTCCCTCAAAAAATGGGTTATGTCCTAAGTCCTAGTTTCAATAAAAAGTTTGATTCTTCATTGGTTAGTGGTTTATCCCTTGATCTTATCCATCACAACCTAGTAGGGAGATTTATCATCTTTTGAAATCCCAAAAAATTTGGACATTAAAAAAGGTAAGACTACAACCATCACTAGGACCATTAGAATAGGAAAAAATAGGAAAATCCTTTAAACAATCTCCTCCATCATGTACTTGCTTTTCGTGCTAGAGGTTCTAATCTCTCTTCAAGGAGGTATATATTGCTTAATTTAGAGTAATCTTAAGGTCATTTTTAAATTCCATATATTGTTTAGAAAATAAATGAATGGTTTTCTATAGATGTAGTTATAGAATAAGGGGTGCTTGCCTCTCTTTCATCCATGTGAAAAGTAAGATCCTTGTGTCGAACGGTATTTTGGTGGAGTTGCTTTTTTTTATTACGATGTAATGAAGAAATATTTGTTAAGGTCATTGAGGAGTCCCAAAATTTAAGGTCATTGAGGAGTCCCAAAATTTTTTGAAAGTCTTAGGATCTTTGAACTCCAACTTCATCATAATTCTCATTGAAGAAAAGAAAGATGAAGAAATAAATATGGAGTTCTCTTTGGAGATTTACAGTCGATCTCATGTTATAGTGTTATTTATAAGCCATGTTGTCAATATTATTGCTAGGAGGTTGAATCTTATTTTAAAAGAGATCATTTCATAGGAGTAACTTGTATTCCTTCATAGACTATGTGGTGGAATTAGCACAAGAAGCCTTTCATGTCCATTAAGTTAGATTTATTTAAAGCATGTAATACAATTAGTTGGATATTCTTCATTTGGTGCTTTTGAAAATGGGCATGGATCTTGCAATCATTAATTTAAATATGGGATATATTCTATCTAGTGTGCATCAATGACTATCCTTCTAGATATTTTTGAGCCTATAATGGGATGAAGAATGTACTCTAATACCTTCCTCTTTTTTATTGTGGCAGGGATGCTTAGTAAGTTGATTAATGATAAAAGGGAGAGATGGGTTCTCATGGGAGTGAGGGTGTTAGCCCAAGAAATTATTTCTCATATGTGCTTTATCTTGCTCAAGGATATTTAATAACATTGTCTACCTTCAAATCTTGATGGTTTTTATTTGAAAGATAGATGTATGCAAATGAATGTTGAAAAATCATGGCTCCTTCATTGTATTTCTAATTCCTACTTGAAGTAGGTTGGAAATATTCTTCCCTTTTGAAAGAAAAATATGTAGGATGGATTTAAGGACAATTGAAGATCTCTTGATTGGTTGTGGTTGTTCAAAAAGGTTCAAGTTTAGGTCTCTAAGTGGAATAATAGGATTCTTTAGAGCAGAGGTATTAGTTTTGTTGAATTCCATCTTGGAATGGTGTGTGAAAGCTTCACATAATGGGAGATTCAAATTTGGTCATTGACCAAACCCTTAAGAAATTAGTGTGGAGGACATGCTTTAGAACCCAACATCTTAAAGGAGCTTAATAAAAAATCAAATCAATTTTCAAAAAGAGCTTTTTAATATTAATGCCCCTTAAGTAAAATTACTACGTGGTTGGGTTTCAGCAATAAGTTTTTGACTTGGGATAATGAGCCAAAACAAGGGTGGGTTGGCCCAAATAGATACTAGTTGTGCAAAATAAATCTAGAGTTATCTTCTCACATTTTCATTACAACACCTATATAGTGCAAGTATTATATACAGTGAAGTCAAATTGACATCAAAAGTCCTCTTGGTCAAAGGGTATGTTGGAAGATCATTTGAAAGAATGGTTGGTGGAAAAGTTAGTAAAGCAATATGAAAGTTTCCCTTGGTGGGTGTTGTGTTTCACTTGTCCCAAAACCTTTTTATTCATATTAGATATGGACAAGAAGAGCCTCAAACAATAGGGCAGAATTCAAAACCTTATTGAATTTTCTTGAGTTAGCCTTAGAAAAAGGTGTGTGAAAGCTTTATATGATGAGAGATTCAAATTTGGTCATTGACTAAGCCCTTAAGAAATATTTTGTGGAGGACATGCCTCAAGACCTTCAAGAATCAAACATCTTGAGGGAGCTTCATAAAATAACATAAGAACTATAAAAAGAATTTGTCTCCCTCTATTGGATTATTAGTCTCTATGAATTTTATGATGGTGTGAAGATTGATTCCATGAAATTTCAGTTTTAATTTGTTTTGATATAGATGATAGATGTACAGACAAGATGGATTTTATTTTCTCATAGAGGAGGAATTGTTGTAGATAGTTTCAAGATGATGATGGATATATATACTAGATGGATTTTATTTCTATATAAAGAAGGAATGATTGTAACTAGCTTCAAGCTGCATGATTGGTTAAATGATTAAGCATTTTTTCAATTTGAATACGTATAGTAGTAAAAAGACTTATGAAAAAGTGATAAGTTTGTTTTTGGGTCAAATTTAAGGTAGATTGGAAAACTAAACACAACCCTTATTTCAGAAATAGTAACATGTATATAGATTCTTTAAAAATACAAAAAAAATTCTATAAAATATAAATATATATATATATATATATATATATATATATATATATATATATATATATATTTTTTTAATTAATTAATTAATTTTAATAATTATATATCCATTAAATTATTGTAAATGAGAAACAATTTCAACTTATTAATTTTCAATATCACAAAAAATTATATATATCATATTCATAACCACATACCTTCCTTTTTAAACTAATTTCATTATATCTTATTCATAATTACTTGTTAATTACTCATTACTAACTTAAATATTAATATATTACATATTCTTTATTAAACATAATCTAAATATTAATATATTATAACATAAATAATAAATTACTCAATTATTTTTAACAAAAGAATGTTAATAAACTATATATAATCCATGTGAAGTACAATCCATAATTTTCCAACGCATCAAGCAACATTGTATTCTAGACATAGTCGATGGAAAAATCAATTTATATTTCATTATCAAAGTAAACCGTATAAAATCTTAACACAAAGAAGACCTAGGCCTAAAATTTGACAAATACTTTGTTATCAAGCTTAGCCAGATGAAAAGGCTAAGAATGTAACTTGTTACATGCAAATCACAAGAATTGCATTCCATAATTTTAGAACATATCAATTCTTCCCTTTGATAGGTTCTTTAAGAGCTTTTGATGTAGCTCCAGAGGTAACTGTTTGAGTTGCACACATGATATTTGAGTTGCACACATGAATATCATGTGGTGAAAGTCGTTGTTTTCTACTGGCAAGGTTTTTTGGAAATAGTAACACATTCTACCAAAGTACGGGAAATAATAAAATTTTGAATAAAATTGATGATGAAAATAGAAAATAATAATAATAATAATAATATAAAATGTATTTGGAGGAGAATCATTAAGTGGTGCATCATTAAGTGGTGCACCAAGGACATCATTTGCCACATCTATAACAATAAGCCATTGAAAAAAATGAGTGTCGTATAACAACATGTTTTGATTTCGATAAAACGATAAGCATACTAGAGTTGTTTTATGTTGTAAATATGCATGGGAAAGGAAGGAGTTTTAACTTACTATGTCATGTTCTAATAGGGGGCATGATGATTTTGCAGAGAGTAGGGAGGAGGAGAGCTTGTGTTTTATTAATTGAAAGTCCATGGCTCTCACCGATATTGGTAAAGAGCGGGCACAGGCACATGACATTAGCATTCACTGTTGAGTCAAGGGCATAACAACACTAGGGATTGACATTGTTCATTTTTCCATTGGTGACAAAAGCAAGGCAGGGATATAAGTCTAATACTTGTTTTACACAATCCTTTGCAAGACTAGAGGAAGAGGTAGCGTGCAACTAATTTGTTAGCCCAACCATAAGCAAGACGAAAATGAGGATTATGGAAATAACATGGCTCCTTTCCATTGCCATTGAAATTTTTTCACACACCTTAAAGGTAAATATCTGAAAAAATATCTACAAACCATAAACATAAACATAAGTATTTGAAGCATAATCCTAAAGACTATAAATAAAGAGAAAGAGTGATAAATACAAAGTCAATTTCCATTTTGATATATATAAACATATATATATATATATATAAACATTTTTTCCACTCGATAAATCTAATAGAAATTATACTTAACTAGCACTTGCATGCACAAAGATACCCTCTACATGGCTTCCTAAGTTAACAATAAAAATACTTGTAAGTAGTATTTAGTTAGTGTAATTTTTGGTGAAGCACCTGTTTTAGTGTATAATTGCATGCAACCAAACACACTATTGGGCTATCCAACACACTTTTGGATTGGTTTGTGCATGCAATCAAACAAATGGGTTGAATGGATGCAAGTAGAATAGACTTGTGTGGAATGATAGGTGGTTTCATTTGTTACTTAGAGTATGTCGTTAATGTTAAGATGACATAAGATAAATGGAGGATGAGTTAAGAGGTGCTACTTGCGTGTTTCGGTGCTCAAGTTCCTTCCAACTCTTTATGTTTCTTTGGGACGTTAGGTCAAGTGAGGCCACATAAATTATTGCTACATAAGTTTTCATAAGTCTAGTCGTTTCCCATTTCAACTCTAATAAGTAACATACATTTAGAGTAGTGCATTTGAAATATTGTGTCAGTATTTGTATATATATAAAACATGCATGAGGTTACATAAACTATTTCAGTTGGCACACTCTATATATATGTTATTATTAAGAATCTAATTTTCAACGAATTCTAAGTTTATTTTAATAATATTCATTTTGAAATAGTTTCTCAGTATTTTAGTATCTTTTTTTTCTCTAAACTAATTCATTATATCATATTCATAATTACTTGTTAATTACTTATTAATAATTTAAATATTAATATATTACATATCCTCTATTAAGCATAATAATAAAATTAATATATTATAAGAATATTATATAATAAATTTCTAAGCGCTTATATTTAATAAAATAATTTTAAAAAGAATGTCAATATGTTATGTATGATCCCCCTGAATTACTTAGAGTTCCTTGTTAATGGTCAGCTAAGTTAAAATAAATGGTTGGTGAGTTAAGGAATGGTACTTGCATGTTTAGGTGCTCCAGTTTGACTTTTTCGGAGTGAGGTCGCATAAATATATATTTAATAGGGCTTTAAATTGTATTTATAATTATTGCATAATCATTTTATTTATTCGAGAATAGAGTATCATAGTTTCATATAATTTGTTTTTTAAACATTTCTCATTAAATAACAATTTTACAATTTTTGAAAACATAAAGAAACCTAAAATGTTGTCTGGACCTAGAATTGTTAACATACAACAACTTAGAGTGTTACTTGCACTTGGAATTGTTAACATTCAACAACTTAGAGTATTACTTGGACTTGGAATTGTTAACATCTAGCAACCTAAAGTGTTACCTGGACTTGGAAGTGTTACCATTTCATACCAATCCATCAAGATGCATGAAATGGTGGGTAGATATCAGTTGGTTTCATGTTACATAGCCCTCGATTGTTAAGATTTTTTTTTGGAAGACATGTTTCAGAATCCAAAAGAGCTTGATAAAAAAATGCATTGTTAAAAGAAGCTTTGTTAATATTAATGCCCCTTTGAAAAGTAAAATTATTGTATGGCTAACCTTAAGAAATAAGTTTTTGACTTGGGATAATGAGCTAAAAAGAGGATGGTTTGGCCCAAATAGATACTTTTTGTGCAAAATAAATTTAGTGTCATCTTCTCACAATGCCATTATTGCACCTATATAGTGAAAATCTTATGTGTAGAAGTCAAATTGACATCATAAGTCCTCTTGATCCAAGGGTAGGTTGGAAGATTATTTGAATGAATGGATGGTGGACAAGTTAGTGAAGCAATATGAAATTTTCCCTTGGTGGGTGTTGTGCTTGTTTTGCCCCAAAATTTTTTTATTCGTATTAGATATGGCCAAGAAGAGGCTCAAACAATGTGGTTGAATTCACACCCTTGCCCACTTTTCTTGAGGTAGCTTTAGAAAAAGGTGTGTGAAAGCTTTAGGTGATGGGAGATTCAAATTTTTCCATTGACCAAGCCCTTAAGAAAGCTTTTGTGGAGGGAATGCCTTGATGTCTTAGAGACTCCAACATCCTAAAGGAGCTTAATAAAAAAAGGGATGAACTATAAAAAGAAGAATTGTCTCTCCCTATTGGGTTTTGAGTTTCTATGAATTTTTTTATGGTGTGGAGATTGATTCTATTAAGAAATCAATGCTAGTAGAATTTAGGGTTTGATTTCTCTTTCTTGATCATTACTTGTGAATTATGTTGGCTTCTTTTACTTCTTATTTAGTTTATATTTCATGAAACAATTACCAAATTATGTGTATGAAGATCACAAGAACAATATCACAAGATGTAGGTGCACAACCAAGGAAAAACCCCTATAAGGGGAAAACGCAGTCAAGAAATGTTCTTTCAGTAGATTCAAATCAAGATGAGACACTTCCAGACTTCTAGACCTAGACAAACACCTAATCCAACCACAAAGTCAAACATTTCTCCTTGTAGATGTCATTTTCTCAACCTTCCAAGTGTCAATGCTTCAAGGTGCAACTTTAGATCAGAATTTCAGCCCCAATAGCAAATTTTTAGCACCCCAGCTTTAGAACTTCAGTCCCGCAACAAAAACAAAATATTGGCCCTGCTTCAAGCCAGTACCTTCACACATGTGAGAGAAAGGTGGCCAAAAACTCGATTTTCTTCTTCCCATATTTTCTCCTTCTTCTCCAACAACTTCGAACTCATTTCCAGCTACTGCTTCTTAGATATCAAACTTGTTGATTATGCTCTTAAAATGAATTTGAGTTCTTGAATATATAGGCTTCTTGTGAGGTCGAATTGCCCTGATCTAAGCCGACTTGTTGAGGGCAGGTTCAACTTGGTCTAGAGGACACAAATTACCTTTTTGACTCAAAAATAATTATTTTTACATGATACAAAAGCCCAAGAAGGGTCTATTAATAATGAAAATGACTCTAATGACTCAAGACAAAGACTAGAAGCCCTCAATGGGAGATTTAACCTAGAAAACATTGACCCAAGCATGAAACCCATGCTTTAATATTTCATTTTATTTAATAATAAATTTTCTTTTTACAAGTACAATTATGAAGACTGGAGCTAGTTACATTCTTCAACACTCCTTCTTAATTAGGGAGGTATTCATAATTACAATATATATAAGTACATGGAATATTTCAAAATTATTTTGAAATACAAAGAGTTCTAGCACACTCGGTGTTGCGGACTAGATTCCTAACAAGGGTAATCTATCCGGATGGAACTAAGATGGATTCAAGATTTCCGCCAATGTAGGTACCATCAGGCTTACTTATTAACCATCAACCCAGGGATATAGGTGTGTATCCAAGGACAAAGCTACAATGACCAACGCCACCATCCCTCTTCGAGATCTAGACATCAACATATAGGTTGGCCAAATGTACTCCCAAGCATCCACCATTATATGCTTCATCTCTCCCTATCAAGTAAATATGAAATATCGACTAAACCAAGAATTCTTCTAAAATATTCATAACTTCTTATTCAAAAGAGGACTTTGTGAGCACATCAACTACCTGTTCATCTATCAGAATATATTGTAGCTTTACGACCCCATCTTGTACCAGGTTCCTAATGTAGTGGTAATTGTTGTTGGCGTGCTTTATCCTTGCATGGAATATGGGGTCTTCAGACATCTTGATGTTGCTTTGATTATCACAATTTATTATGGTAGGATCTAGAGGCTTTCCAAACAAATCTGATAAAGGTTTCCTTAACCAAACAACCTCCTGTCCTACTTCACATGTAGCAACATATTCTGCTTCAGCACTACTTAAGGCAACAGGATCTTGTTTTCTACGCATCCATGAAATAATTACAAGACCCAAACTGAAACATCCACTTGTGGTGCTTCTTCCATCAGTCTCACTGCCACCCCAATCGGAATTGGTATAACTTGTTAACATGACTTCCTTTCCATCATACATTAGGTAGTGATGTATAGTGCCACGTAGATATCTCAAAATATGCTTAGTAGCTATCCAATGGTCACGACGAAGCTCCAATTGACACTTAGACTTGAGCTCCTGATCACACCTCCCAAATGAGAAGCTTTTGGACCCCAAAAGCTCACTGAAATGGTGAAACTGAATGGTATAGGAAATGACAATAACATCATCCTCTTATGTTCATCCAAATGAGCATAACTGATACCAAAATATCCTGACTAGCCAACTGTCGTCATGGCGAATTTTTGTTGAATGAACCATGTACTTGTCGAATCCCAACCAAATTTTCTCGCCATACCAATATGCAATTTTCAAAAACCAATAATGACACTTGCTGAAATTCGTGCCCTCTTTGCTTGCATGCTTTTCCATCTCATGGAATCTTGCACCGCTTTACAATTGACACAACCATCAATGTAAAAAGTGTGCACATAATCGACACAAGTCGACAAACATGTGTAACACAATCAACACAAGTCGATAAAAAACAAGATACATCTTTACAAACACATGTATATGTATCATGTACAACTTCAACTCTTCTTTTCACATACCAACAATATGTAAATCATCCCAAAAACATGTGGGTGACTAAGAGCTGAACCGAAATGACATTGCTGCAATATAAATGAGTATCATGCCCATCTTTTACACCTCCATGGTGAACTTTTGCAACAATGAGGAAAATTAAATTGAAGGAATTTCAACTGAAATACATGCATACCAATCTGAAATTTACATGTACAAAATGAGTATGACTTACTGCAATAAGAAGTTAATCCACTTCCTACTAAGCCAACTACATGGCGTCTTTTGTTGCAGCCGTAGTTCTTCTTGTGAATCTTCCACATCGATAATGGAATCCCTAGATCCACTTGCACCAATATTTTTGTCCTCAAGCTGCACGTGCTTTGGACGACTTGTTGGATACAAGGTCCGACAATGAGAAACATGATGTCCCTTCTTTTGACAAAATGTGTAACTTTCCATCACTTTCTATGAAAGTTTTCTTTGCCTCTTCTGCTTCCTATGTGCTTTCTTTTTCAACCAACATCTTGAAGCAACATGGTTAAATCCACCACAAAATTTGCAACAAAACTTCCTTTCATTTGAACAAGAAAAATGATCATTCTTTGTTGAAACATAATCAAATTGAGCATGTGAATAATTATACCTCTTTTGTTGCATAGAATGTCCATCCTTCTTGTCTTCGAGAGATGATGAACTAGTAGAGGAGACAACTTTCCTTTGCAAACTTTCATCATTGTGCTTTTCTTGAAAATTGTTTACATTTGCATGCTTGCCATAAGCGACATGCTTACCCTCTACTTGCTGCAATGATGGCTTAAAACAATGGCAATCATCCTTAAAACAATTTTGACATATATGCATTTGAGAACTTGGTATAAAGGTTCTCTTTAAATTTTCATCACATGCATTCAAGGATTTGAATTCTTCGCCATTAAACTGCTCATATCCAGGACCAATATTCTTGGGTTGCTCCACCACCGAAATAGGGTCAACCATGCCTTGTGCATGCTTTCCCAAACCTTTGCCTTCATGATAGCCCATCTTAAACATTAATTTGGACCTTATAACTCTTGTATGTTTTTCAAAAGAACCAACACACTTTTCAATAGAGGAAATTGAAGACAAGTTTGAATGGTTTACCTCCTCATCAGGCATTTTCTTTGACAAAGCTTCTTGAGCTTGAAGGAGTTGTTTCTCCATGTCATGAAACCTTTGGAGAATTGCTTCCTTCTCTTCCTTCATAGCCAATAATTGTGCATGAAGCTTAACACTTTCTCTTTGATCCTCAATGAGAATCTACACCATGTCCTTCACCTTAATGAGCTCATTCTTCATGTCATCATTGAAGAATTTTGTGAAGGAGGAAACTTCACTTGTGGATGTAGTTGACATTATGTAAATGGTCAAATTATCAAAAGAAACTTCAAAGAAAAGTTCTCAAATCTTTCAAACAAATGAAAAGCTTTAACCAAATGTCTTTACAGCTACACTCTTATTCAAGCAGCCATAAAACACAAACTCCAATAGCTTTTGTAGCAAACACAAATCAAATGGGTTTGTTTTTCCAAATATAATCTTGAGGTAATTTGGGGTAAAGAAAATAGTCTTCAACCATTTCCTAGACTTAGATAACATTAGCTATCCTTTCAACTCAAGAAAACCCATACAATCAACCATTTTGCAACCCATAAAACAATCAATCTCTTACACTGTTTTAACACCTTTTGCACAAAAAAAGAAAAAAATGCTTTAAATATAAACTAAACTAGATATTGACTAAAGGAGCTTTTATCTACTTCGCAACTGTATAACAAAAGTGTTTCGAAGGCTTCCTGGCTTGCCTCAGTCTCTGCCTATAGTTTATATTACTACTCACAGATTCACAGAAACAGTAACTAAGCTCTGATACCATCTGATCTGAAAATGGAAGTACTTTAAAATGTGTGCAAGGTATCCATTTCCATTAATTTAAATGTGTGCAAAGTTTTCCAGTGTTGCTGATTAAACAAAGTGTTTTTAGTAGTTGTTTATGAGTTTATGTGTGAAGGAAAGTTAGTTTAATTTGTTCTTTAACATGTTAAATTAGAAATACACAGCAAGATAACTTTAGCATAACATGCCTCAGATGTTTGGTGAGTAGTTTACCCCTCCTGGGCTACATCTGTTGGATCAAACCTCCCAAAATGAGCTTGTCCTCTTGTATTATAATTCTTTCAAATGCAATACAAGTTTAAAAGTGCCTCAATAGGAAAATCTGAATGCAAAAACAAATTCAGAAGACATGAAAAAGCTAAGAATGCCTTTCCAAAATCACTAAATAATGAAATATTACCCAATACAGTGCCTTCTCCAAATGGCCCTACAGGCTCTATAAGCTCTCTTGAAGCTTTTCGAGCTCTCAAAGTATTCAAACAAATCTGAAACCTCTTCCAATAGGTCCAGAAGGTCGAAAATAGCAAGAAATGATCTTTGGTTCACCTGAAACAGAGAGATACAACTCAAAACAGCTCCATTTCCCAAATGGCCCTAATGGCTCAAAAAGATTCCCTTAAGATAAAATGGCTGTAGAACACCTCTAATACCTCTGAATCTGTCCCAATAGCTATGGAATGCTGAAAATAGTTGAACATGACTATTCATTCACTTCAAATGGTTAAGCATAGCCTAACACAGCTCCAACTCCCTCTTGGCCCTTATGGCTCTCCTGGCTTCCCTGAAGCAAATGGGGTTGAAGATGAACTCAAATGGCTTTGCAACCTATACCAATGGCTCCAAATGATGAGGAGATACGAAATCAAGAAACATTTCATCCAAAGAGGATCTCCCATAACCAAAGTTATGGCTAGCTGAAGTTTTCTCCCAATTTGCCCAAAAAAAACTCCACCAAATGTGGAGGATTGTGGTTAGCTTCGCCAAAAATGGAAAATGCACCAAAATTGGCATTCTTCGCCAAACTAACCACAAAATGGGTCGTAACCATCGGGCCCTTATGCCGCATGTGACCATGTGGTCCCGAAACTGTCAGGGTTAACCATCTATCCGCCAAGCTTTAAGCCAGTGGTTCAGCGCTAGGGTCTTATGGATAGGGGTTGGCCCTTAGGGTCTGGCCCCTTTTGCACCCAAACGAACCTTTGATAAACCTTAAATGCAAACCATACCCATTGAAAGTTAAGTACCAATGTGCATGTGGGCCAGTCGAGCTTGTCGGCTAGCGGCCACCCGACCGGGGCTCAAATCCCGTGAGCCCAACATATTTTTATTGAAAAAAACTTTGTGTTCTAGGGGCCATGTGGTGCCATCGAGGCAGGCCATGTGGCGCTCATTGATTGGCCCATACAAACGGAATATTTCAAGAATATTTTGAGGAATATTCCTTGGAATATTCTTTTTATAATTTTTTTGTTTGTTTTAAAAATAAAAAATTGAAGAATATTGGGCTTTTTCAAGTCACGATAACTTCTCCATACAGTGTGAGTTTTTCGAACCATTTGTGGTTCCGGAATCAGGATGATGAGATCAATCTGATTGTTTAGGCTGCAGACCATTCTAAGCAGTTTCAATTTTGAGATTTTTCAACACTTAGACTTGAGCTCCTACAACAAAATGGCGAAGAATCCAAATTCTTGAATGGGTGTGATGCAAATTCAAAGAGAACCTTTATCCCAAGTTCTCAATTGCATAAATTTCATAATGGCAATCATCCTTACCATTGTTTGAAGCCTTCCTTGCAGCAAAAGAAGTATAATTATTTAGACCTTTCTAGAGCCATTGGTAGGGGTTTCAGAGCCAACAGAGGTGATCTTCATCTTTTTCAGGTACATGAAAATGTGTGCAAGGTATCCATTTCCATTAAATTAAATGTGCAAACAGTACTCCATGTCTTAATGATTAAACAAAGTGTTTTTGACAATTGTTTATGAGTTTTTGTGTGCAGGAAAGTTAATATAATTTGTTGTTTACATATTAAATCAGAAATGTTCAGCAAGATAACTTCAGCATAACATGACACAAATGTTTGATGAGCAGTTCACCCCTCATGGGCTACATCTACTGGATCAAGCCTCTCAAAATGAGCTTGTCCTCTTGTATTAAAACTGCTTCAAATGATAATAAAAGTGTCAAGGTGCCTTAATAGGAAATTCTGAATGAAAATATAGATTCAGAAGACATGAAAAAGCCAAAAACGCCTTTCCACAATCACTAAATAGTGAAAAATTACCCGATACATTGCCTTCTTCAATACGCCCTAGTGGCCCTTGGAACTTCTCTAAAACTTTTCAGGATGTAGAAGTCTTCAAATGGTTCTCAAACCTCTTCCATTAGATTCAGAAGGTCGAAAATAGTAGAAAATGGCTTTTGTTTCACCTCAAATAGGTGAACATAGCCCAACACAGCTCCAACACTGAAATGGCCCCAGTGGCCCTCCAAGCTTCCCTGAAGCTAAACAGTGAGAAGAAAACTTAAACAAGAAAAATAAACTGTGTAAATGAATTTAGAGCACAGTAAGTAGTCAAGATATACTTTTGTTTCACCTCCAATGGATGAACACAGCCCAATGTAGCTCCAACACTGTCTAGCCCCTAATGGCTCCCCAAACTTCTTCACTAAAAAACTACCTAAAGATCACCTCTGTTGGCTCTGAAACCCCAGCCAATGGCTCCAGAATGCTCTAAATAACCAAAATAAAAATAAAAAATCATCCAAAAAGGCCTCTCCTAGCCAAAGATAAGGCTAACTAAAGTTATCTCCTAGTTTGCCCTAAAAAAACTCCACCAAATGTGGAGGACTGCAATTAACTTCGCCAAAAATGGCAAACATGCCAAAATTGGCGGTCTCCACCAAACTAACAACAAATTGGGTCATTACTGTCGGGCGCTTAAGCCACATGTGGCCATGTAGTCCCCAAACTGTCGGGGTTAACCATCTATCTACCAAGTTTTAAGCCCATGGTTCTGCACCAGGATCTTATGGATAGGGGCTGGCCCCTTTTATGCCAAAACAAACCTTTGATAAACCTTAAATGCAAACCATGCCAATTGAAAGTTAAGTTCCAATGTGTAGGCGGGTTGGTCAGGCCTGTGGGAGGGCAGCCACCTGACACGAGGTCAAACCACGTGAGCTCCACATATTTTTGCCGAAATAAACTTTGTGTTCTAAGGGCCATGTAGTGGCCTCCAGCAGGCCACGTGGTGCTTATTGATTGGCCCATACAAATAGAATATTCCGAGAATATTTTGAGCAATATTCCATGGAATATTCTCTTTTTAATTTTTTTTTTTTTTTTAAATAAAAAATTAAAGAATATTGGGTTTTTTCAAATCGCGATAACTTCTCCATACGGTGTCAGTTTTTCGAACTGTTTGTGGTGTCAAAATTAGGAAGAAGAGATCTATCCAGTCATTCAAGTTGTAGTCCATTCTGAGCACTTTCAATTTTGAGCTTTTTCAACACTTAGACTTGAGCTCCTGATCAAACCTCCCAAATGAGAATCTTTTGGACCCCAAAAACTCACTGAAATGCTAAAACTGAACTGTACAACAAATGAGAATAACATAATCCTCTTCTGTTCAGCCAAATAAGCATAATTGATACCAAAATATCCTGACTTACCAACTGTTGTCATGGCGAATTTTTTCTTAGTAAGCCATGTACTTGTCGAATCCTGACCAAGTTTTCTCGCCATACCAATCTGCGATTTTCAGAAACCAGCAATGACACTTGCTGATGTATGAGATGAATGCTTTCAATGCTCATGCGAGCTTTGTCAATGTCACTACTCCCATCAATGGCAATTTCTTCTCCAGAATGAAAACTAAAGGTGACTTAGGCAAATATCCACAACAAACTTCAAACAATGAAGTGTCTGTAGAAGAGTGCTTGGCCGAGCTGTAAGCATGTTGAAAGTAATGCAAATGCTCATCCCAAAGCTTGGGATTCTTGCTGCAGAAACCTCTCAAAAGAAGTACAATGGCTCTGTTCATGAACAATAGAAGTAGGCAAACCATAATGAACCTAGCAAAGACCCTTGCTAAAATTTGTGCCCTCTTTGCTTGCATGATTTTCCAGCTCATGGAATCTTGCACCGCTTTGCACCAACACTTCGTTCTCTGCACTAATCAACACCGAAGGTACCTTGTGCAACATGCAACATCAATAACAAGTTGACCTGAAATGTGCTATACCAATGACACAACCGTCAATGTAAAAAGTATTCAACTCAATCGGCACAAGTCGACAACCACGTGCAACACAATCGACACATATCGACAAACATGCGCGACACAATTGACACAAGTCAACAAACATGTGTGACACATTCGACACAAGTCGATAAACAACAAGATACATCTTTACAATCACATGTATATATATCATGTACAATGAACTATATACAGTTCGCTAATTACACATACAACCTCTATGTACATGTTCCATTAAATTAAATGTGAAAATTGTACTCCATTTCTTGCTAATTAAACAAAGTGATTTTGGCAGTTGTTTATGAGTTTTTATGTGCAAGAAAGCTAATATAATTTGTTTTTTACATATTAAATCAGAAATTTTCAGCAAGATAACTTCAGCATAACATGACACAAATGTTTGATGAGCAGTTCGCCCCTCCTGGGCTACTTCTGTTGGATCAAGCCTCTCAAAATGAGCTTGTCCTCTTGTATTAAAACTGCTTCAAATGCTAATACAAGTGTAAAGGTTCCTCAATAGAAAAAGCTTAATGCAAATACAGATTCAGAAGACATGAAAAAGCTAAAAACACATTTCCACAATCACTAAACAATGAAAAATTACCCAATACAGTGCCTTCTTGAATAGGCCCTAGTGGCTCTTGGAACTTCTCTAAAACTTTTCAATTTGTAGAAGTCATCAAATGGTTCTGAAACCTCTGCCATTAGGTTCATAAGGTCAAAAATAGCAGAAAATGGCTTTTGTTTCAACTCAAACAGGTGAACACAACCCAACACAGCTCCAACACTAAATGGCCCTAGTGGCCCTCCAAGATTCCTTGAAGCTAAACAGTGAAAAGAAAGCCTAAACAAGTAAAATAAATTGTGTAAATGAATTCAGAGCAGAGTAAATAGTCAAGATAGACTTTTGTTTCACCGCCAATGGATGAACACAACCTAATGCAGCTCCCACACTGTCTAGGCCCTCATGGCTCCCAAAACTTCTTCGCTAAAAAAGTACCTGAAGATCACCTCTGTTGGCTCTAAAACCTATCCTAGTGGCTCCATAATGCTCTGAATTTCCAAATAAAATAAAAATTCATCCCAAAAAGCCTCTCCTGGCCAAAGTTATGGCTAACTGAAGTTTTCTCCCAGTTTGCGCTAAAAAAACTCCACCAAATGTGGAGGACACCAGTTAACTTTGCTAAAAATGGAAAACGCGCCAAAAGTGGCAGTCTCCACCAAACTAACTGAAAAATGGGCCATAACTGTTGGGTGCTTAAGCCGCATGTGACCACGTGGTCCACAAACTGTCGGGGTTAACTATCTATCTGCCAAATTTTAAGCCCGTGGTTGTGCGTGAGGGTCTTATGGATAGGGGCTGGCCACTTTTGTGCCCAAACGAACCTTTGATAAACCTTAAATGCAAACTGCATCCATTGAAAGTTAAGTTCCAATGTGTAAGCGGGCCAGTTGGGCCTGTGGGCTGGCATCCACTCGACCCGGGGTCGAATCCCACAAGCTCCACATATTTTTGCCACAACAAACTTTCTGTTCTAGGGGCCACGTGGCAGCCTCCAGGCAGGCCATGTGGCACTCATTGATTGGCCCATTCAAAAAGAATATTTCAGGAATATTTTGAAGAATATTCCGTGGAATATTCTAAGGAATATTCCTTGGAATATTCTAAGGAATATTCCTTGGAATTTTTTTATTTTTTTTTTTAATTTAAAAAAAAAAAATCAAAAATTAAAGAATATTAGGCTTTTTCAAATCGTGATAACTTCTCCATATGGTGTTAGTTTTTCGAACTTTTTGTGGTGCCGGAATCAGGTAGACGAGATCTATCCAATTGTATAGGTTGTAGACCATTCTGAGCACTTTCAATTTTGAGCTTTTTCGACACTTAGACTTGAGCTCCAGCAACAAAATGGCGAAGAATCCAAATCATTGAATGGATGTGATGCAAATTCAAAGAGAACCTTTATCCCAAGTTCTTAATTGCATAAATGTCATAATGGCAATCATCCTTACCATTGTTTGAAGCCTTCCTTGGAGCAAAAGAGGTATAATTATTCAGAGCATTCTAGAGCCATTGGCATGGGTTTCAGAGCCAACAAAGGTGATCTTCATCTTTTTCAGGTAATTGAAAATGTGTGCAAGGTATCCATTTCCATTAAATTAAATGTGCAAACTGTACTCCATGTCTTACTGATTAAACACAGTTTTTTTTACAGTTGTTTATGAGTTTATGTGTGCAAGAAAGTCAATATAATTTGTTGTTTACATATTAAATTAGAAATGTTCAGCAAGATAACTTCAGCATAACATGACACAAATGTTTGATTAGCAGTTCACCCCTCCTAGGCTACGTCTGCTAGATCAAACCTCCCAAAATGAGCTTGTCCTCTTATATGAAAACTGCTTCAAATGATAATACAAGTGTAAAGGTGCCTTAATAGGAAAATATGAATGCAAATATAGATTCAGAAGACATGAAAAAGCCAAAAATTCCTTTCCACAATCACTAAACAGTGAAAAATTACCCAATACAGTGTCTTCTTCAATAGGCCCTAGCGGCTCTTGGAACTTCTCTAAAACGTTTTAGGATGTAGAAGTCCTCAAATGGTTTTGAAACCTCTGCCATTAGATTCAAAAGGTCAAAGATAGCAAAAAATGGCTTTTGTTTCACCTTAAACAGGTGAACACAACCCAACACAGATCCAACACTGAAATGGCCCTAGTGGCCCTCCAAACTTCCCTAAAGCTAAACAGTGAAAATAAATCCTCAACAGGCTAAATAAACTGTGTAAATGAATACAGAGCACAGTAAATAGTCAATATAGACTTTTGTTTCACCTCCAATGGATGAACACAGCCCAATGCAGCTCCAACACTATCTAGGCCCTAATGGCTCCCCAAAATTCTTCACTAAAAAAGTACTTGAAGATCACCTCTGTTAGCTCTGAAACCCTAGCCAATGGTTCAAGAATGCTTTGAGTAACGAAAAAAAAAATCGTCCAAAAAGGCCTCTCCTAGCCAAAGCTAAGGCTGACTGAAGTTTCCTCCTAGTTTGCCCTAAAAGAACTCCACTAAATGTGGAGGACTGCAGTTAACTTCGCAAAAAATGGCAAACATGCCAAAATTCGCGGTCTCCGCCAAAATAACCACAAAATGGGCCATAACTATCGGGCATTTAAGCCGCATGTGACCACATGGTCCCCAAACCGTTGGGGTAACCGCCTATCCACCAAGTTTTAAGCCCGTGGTTTTGTGCCAAGATATTATGGATAGGGGATGGCCCCTTTTATGCCAAAACGAACCTTTGATAAACCTTAAATGCAAACCACACCCATTGAAAGTTAAGTTCCAATGTGCAGGCGGGTCGGTCGGGCCTATGGGCTGTCACCTGACCTGGGGTCGAAACCCGTGAGCTCCACATATTTTTGCCAAAACAAACTTTGTGTTCTAGGGGCCACGTGGTGGCCTCTAGCAGGCCACGTGATGCTCATTGATTGGCATACACAAATAGAATATTCTGGGAATATTCTTTTTTAATTTTTTTTTTTTTTTTTTTTTTTTTTTTAAATAAAAAATTGAAGAATATTGGGCTTTTTCAAATCGCGATAACTTCTCCATACGGTGTTAGTTTTTCAAACCGTTTGTGGTGCCAAAATTAGGAAGACAAGATCTATCTAGTCATTCAGGTTGTAGTCCATTCTAAGCACCTTCAATTTTGAGTTTTTTCAATACTTAGACTTGAGCTCCTAATCACACCTCCCAAATGAGAAGCTTTTGGATCCCAAAAGCTCACTGAAATGCTGAAACTGAACTGTAAAACAAATGAGAATAACATCATCATCTTCTATTCAACCAAATGAGCATAACTAATACCAAAATATCTTGACTTTCCAAATATTGTCATGGCGAATTTTTGTTGAATCAGCCATGTACTTGTCGAATCCTGACCAAGTTTTCTCGCCATACCAATCTGCAATTTTCAGAAACCAGCAATGACACTTACTGATGTATGATTTGAATGCTTTCAATGCTCATGCGAGCTTTGTCAATGTCACTACGCTCATCAATGGGGATTTCTTCTCCAGAATGAAAACTGAAGGTGACTTAGGAAAATATCCACAACAAACTTCAAACAATGAAGTATCTATAGAAGAGTGCTTGGCCCGATTGTAAGCATGCTGAAAGTAATGCAAATGCTCATCCCAAAGTTTTGGATTCTTGCTGCAGAAACCTCTCAAAAGAAGTACAATGGTTCTGTTCACGAACAATAGAAGTAGGTAAACCATAATGAACCCAACAGAGACCCTTGCTGAAATTTGTGCCCTCTTTACTTGCATGCTTTTCCAGGTCATGGAATCTTGCACTGCTTTGCATCGACACTTCGTTCTTTGCACCAATCAACACCAAAGGTACCTTGTGCAACATGCAACATCAAAAACAAGTTGACTAGAAATGCTCTATACAATTGACACAACCGTCAATGTAAAAAGTATGCACTCAATCGACACAAGTCGACAACCATGTGCGACACAATCGACACATATCGACAAACATGCGCGACACAATCGACACAAGTCAACAAACATGTGCGACACATTTGACGCAAGTTGATAAACAACAAGATACATCTTTACAATCACATGTATATATATCATGTACAATGAACTATATACAGTTCGCTAATTACACTTACAACCTCTATGTACATGTTCCATTAAATTAAATGTGCAAGCTATACTCCATGTCTTGTTGATTAAACAAAGTGTTTTTGACAACTATTTATGAGCTTTTGTGTGTAGGAAAGTTAATATAATTTGTTATTTACATATTAAATCAGAAATGTTCAGCAAGATAACTTCAACATAATATGACACAGATGTTTGATGAGCAGTTCACCCCTCCTGGGCTACGTCTGTTGGATCAAGCCTGCCAAAATGAGCTTGTCCTTTTGTATTAAAATTGCTTCAAATGCTAATACAAGTGTAAAGGTGACTCAATAGACAAATCTGAATGCAAATATAGATTCAGAAGACATGAAAAAGCTAAAAATGCCTTTCCACAATCACTAAACGGTGAAAATTTACCCAATATAGTGCCTTCTTCAATAGGCCCTAGTGGCTCTTGGAACTTCTCTAAAACTTTTTAGGATGTAGAATTCCTCAAATGGTTCTGAAACCTCTACCATTAGATTCATAAGGTCAAAAACAACAAAAAATGGCTTTTGTTTCAACTCAAACAGGTAAACACAGCCCAACATAGCTCCAACACTAAAATGGCCCTAGTAGCCCTCCAAGCTTCCCTGAAGCTAAAAGTGAAAAGAAATCCTAAACAAGCAAAATAAACTATGTAAATGAATTCATAGCACAGTAAATAGTCAAGATAGACTATTGTTTCACCTCCAATGGATGAACACAACCCAATGCAACTCCCACATTGTCTAGGCCTTAATGGCTCCCCAAACTTCTTTGCTAAAAATGTACCTGAAAATCACCTCTCTTAGCTTTGAAACCTATCCCAATGGCTCTAGAATGCTTTGAATACCCAAAATAAAAAAGATAAAATTGTCCAAAAAGGCCTCTCCTAGCCAAAGTTATGGCTAACTGAAGTTTTCTCCCAGTTTGCCCTAAACAAACTCCGCCAAATGTGGAGGACTACAGTTAACTTTGCTAAAAATGGAAAACGCACCAAAATTGGTGCTCTCTACCAAAATGACCATAAAATGGGCCATAACCATCGGGCTCTTAAGCCGCATGTGACCACGTGGTCCCCAAACCATCGGGGTTAACTGTCTATCCGCCAAGTTTTAAGCCCGTGGTTCTGCGCCAGGGTCTTATGGATATGGGTTGGCCCTTAGGGGCTGGCCCCTTTTACACCCAAATGAACCTTTGATAAACCTTAAATGCAAACCACGCCCATTAAAATTTAAGTTCCAATGTGTAGGCAGGCCGGTCGGGCCTATGGGCTGGCGGCTACCCGACCCGGGGTCGAATCCTGCAAGCTCCACATATTTTTGCTAAAACAAACTTTGTGTTCTAGGGGACACGTGGTGGCCTCAGGCAGGCCACGTGGCGCTCATTGATTGGCCCATACAAATAGAATATTCCTTGGAATATTCTTTTTTTAAATAAAAAAATTGAAGAATATTGGGCTTTTTCAAATCGTGATAACTTCTCCATACGGTGTTAATTTTTTGAACTATTTTTGGTGCTGGAATCAGGAAGATGAGGTCTATTCAATCATTCAGGTTGTAGCCTATTCTCAGCACTTTCAATTTTGAGTTTTTTCGACACTTAGACTTGAGCACCTGATCACGCCTCCCAAATGAGGAGCTTTTAGACCCCAAAAGCTCACTAAAATGCTGAAACTGAACTATACAACAAATGAGAATAACATCATCCTCTTCTGTTTAGCCAAATGAGCATAACTAATACCAAAATATCCTGACTTGCCAACTGTTTTCATGGTGAATTTTTGCTGAATGAGCCATGTACTTGTCGAATCCCGACCAAGTTTTCTTGCCATACCAAATTTTCATAAACCAACAGTGACACTTGCTGATGTATGAGTTGAATGCTTTCAATGCACATGTGAGCTTTGTTAATGTCACTACGCCCATCAATGGAAATTTCTTCTCCAGAATGAAAACTGAAGGTGACTTAGGCAAATACCCACAACAAACTTCAAACAATGAAGTATCTATAGAAGAGTGCTTGGCTAGCTATAAGCATGCTGAAAGTAATGCAAATGCTCATCCCAAAGCTTGGGATGCTTGCTGCAGAAACCTCTCAAAAGAAGTACAATGGTTCTGTTCATGAACAATAGAAGTAGGCAAACCATAATGAACCCAGCAGAGACCCTTGCTAAAATTTGTGCCCTCTTTGCTTGCATGCTTTTCCAGCTCATGGAATCTTGCACTGCTTTGCACCGACACTTCATTCTCTGCACCAATCGACACCAAAGGTACCTTGTGCAACATGCAACATCAACGACAAGTTGACCTGAAATGTGCTATACAATTGACACAACCGTCAATGTAAAAAGTATGCACTCAATCGACACAAGTCGACAACCATGTGCGACACAATCAACACATATCGACAAACATGTGGGACATAATCAACACAAGTTGACAAACATGTGCAACACATTCAACACAAGTTGATAAACAACAAGATACATCTTTACAATCACATGTATACATATCATGTACAAAACTATATACAGTTTGTTAATTACACATATAACCTCTATGTACATGTGCAAGTTCAACTCTTCTTTTCAAATACCAACAGTAGGTACATCATCCCAAAAACATGTGGATGACTAAGAGTGCAATAGGAATTTAATCCACTTCCTACCAAGCCAACTCCATGGAATCTTTTGTTGCAGCAACAGTTCTTCATGTGAATCTTCCACATCGATAATGGAATCCATAGATCCACTTGCGCCAATATTTTTGTCCTCAAGTTGCATGTGCTTTGGACGACTTGTTGGGTGCAAGGTCGAACAATGAGAGACATCATGTCCCTTCTTTTGATAAAATGTGCAACTCTTAAGCACTTTCTGAGAAATTTTTCTTTGCCTCTTCTACTTCCTATGTGCTTTCGTTTTCAACCAGCATCTTGAAGCAACATGGTTAAATCCACCACGAAATGTTCAACAAAAATTCCTTTCATTTGAACAAGAAAAATGATCATTCTTTGCTGAAACATAATCAAATTGATCATGGAAATGTTTATACCTCTTTTGCTGCAAGGAAGGCTTGACACAATGGCAAGCAACTTGAAAAAAAACTTGACATGTTTGTGTATTGGAACTTGGAACAAAAGTTCTTTTCAAATCTACATCACATGCATTCAAAGATTTGAATTCTTCACCTTTAGACTGCACATATCCAAGACCAATATTCTTGGGTCACTCCACCATCGAAATAGGGGCAACCATGCCTTGTTCATGGTTGCCCAAACTTTTGCCTTCATGATATCCCATCTTAAACATTAATTTGGACCCTATACACCTTGTGTGTTTTTCAAAAGAACCAACACACTTTTCAATTGAGGAAATTGAAGACAAGTTTGAATAATTTACCTCATCCTCAGGCATTTTCTTCGACAAAGCTTCTTGAACTTGAAGGAGTTGTTTCTCCATGTCATACAGTCTTTGGAGAATTGTTTCCTTTTCTTCCTTCATAGCCAACAATTGTGCATGAAGCTTAACACTTTCTCTTCGATCCTCAATGAGAATCTTCACCATGTCCTTCACCTTAATGAACTCATTCTTCATGTCCTCATTGAAGAATTTTGTGAAGGAGGAAACTTCACTTGTGGAAAAATTTGACATTATGTAAATGGTCAATTAACAAAAGGAACTTCCAACTAAAATTTCACAAATCTTTCAATCAAATGACAAGCTTTAACTAAATGCCAAACAAAAAACCCCTTCTTATTCAAGCAATCTTTTGCAACACATAAAACAAAAATCAAATGTGTTTGTTTTTCCAAATATAATCTTGAGGTAATTTGGAGTAAGGAAATTAGTCTTTAACCCTTTTCAATACTTATCTAACATTAGCTATCCTTGCACTCAAGCAAACTTAGACAATCAACCAGTTTTCCAACAATAAAACAGAGATTGATTGTTTTAACACCTTTTTGCACAAACAAATGCTCAAAATATAAACTAAACCAAAGATGGATTGAAGTAGCTTTTATCTACTACGAAATTGTACAACAAAAGTGGTTTGAAGGCTTCCTGCCTTGCTTCGGACTCTATCTATAGTTTATATTGCTTCTTATAGACCATAGAAACAGCAACAACCAACTCAGATACCATCTGATCTGAAAATGGAAGTACTTGAAAATGTGTGTTGGTTCTTTTGAAAAACATACAAGGGGTTTAGGGTCCAAATTAATGTTTAAGATGGGCTATCATGAAGGCAAAGGTTTGGGCAAGCATGCACAAGGCATGGTTGACCCTATTTTAGTGGTGGAGCGACCCAATAATGTTGGTCTTGGATATGTGTAGTCTAATGGCGAAGAATTCAAATCTTTGAATGCATGTGATGCAGATTTGAAAAGAAATTTTGTTCCAAGTTCTAATACACAAACATGTCAAGTTTGTTTTCAAGTTGATTGTCATTGCGTTAAGCCTTCCTTGTAGCAAAAGAGGTATAAACATTCACATGATCAATTTGATTATGTTTCAGGAAAGAATGATCATTTTTCTTGTTCAAATGAAAGAAAGTTTTGTTGCACATTTTGTGGTGGATTTAACCATGTTGCTTCAAGATGTTGGTTGAAAAAGAAAGCACACAGAAAATAGAAGAGGCAAAGAAAAGTTTCTCAGAAAGTGCTTAAGAGTTGCACATTTTGTCAAAAGAAGGCACATGATGTCTCTCATTATTTGACCTTGCATCCAACAAGTCGTCCAAAGCACATGCAACTTGAGGACAAAAAGATTGGCGCAAGTAGATCTACGGATTCCATTATCGATGTGGAAGATTCACATGAACTGTTGTTGCAACAAAAGGCACCATGGAGTTGGCTTGGTAGGATGTGGATTAACTTCTTATTGCACTCTTAGTCATCCACATGTTTTTGGGATGATGTACCTATTGTTAGTATTTGAAAAAAAGAGTTGAAGTTGCACATGTACATAGAGGTTGTATGTGTAATTAGCGAACTGTATATAGTTCATTGTACATGATATATATACATGTGATTGTAAAGATGTATCTTGTTGTTTATCGACTTGTGTTGAATTTGTTGCACATGTTTGTCGACTTGTGTCGATTGTGTCGCACATGTTTGTCGATATGTGTCGATTGTGTTGCACATGGTTGTCGACTTGTGTCGATTGAGTGCATACTTTTTACATTGACGGTTGTGTCAATTGTATAGCACATTTCAAGTCAACTTGTTTTTGATGTTGCATGTCGCACAAGGTACCTTTGGTGTCGATTGATGCAAAGAACAAAGTGTCTGTGCAAAGCAGTGCAAGATTCCATGAGCCGGAAAAGCATGCAAGCAAAGAGGGCACAAATTTCAGCAAGGGTCTCTGCTGGGTTCATTATGGTTTGCCTACTTCTATTGTTCGTGAACAAAACCATTGTACTTATTTTGAGAGGTTTTTGTAGCAAGCATCCCAAGCTTTGGGATGAGAATTTGCATTACTTTTAGCATGCTTATAGCCGGCCCAAGCACTCTTCTACAGATACTTCATTGTTTGAAGTTTGTTGTGGGTGTTTGCCTAAGTCACCTTTAGTTTTCATTATGGAGAAGAAATCACCATTGATGGGTGTAGTGACATTAACAAACCTTGCATGAGCATTGAAATCATTCAGCTCATACATCAGCAAGTGTCATTGCTGGTTTTTGAAAATTGCAGATTGGTATGGCGAGAAAACTTGGTCGGGATTCGACAAGTACATGGCTCATTTAGCAAAAATTCACCATGACAACAGTTGGTAAGTCACGATATTTTGGTATCAGTTATACTCATTTGGGTGAATAGAAGAGGATGATGTTATTCTCATTTGTTGTACAGTTCAGTTTCAGCATTTCAGTGAGCTTTTGGGATCCAAAAGCTTCTCATTTGGGAGGTGTGATCAGGAGCTCAAGTCTAAGTGTCGAAAAAGCTCAAAATTGAAAGTTCTCAGAATGGGCTACAACCTAAAGGACTAGATAGATCTCGTCTTCCTAATTCCGGCACCACAAACAGTTCAAAAAACTGACAACGTATGGAGAAGTTATCGCAATTTGAAAAAGCCTAATATTCTTCAATTTTTGCATTTTTTAAATTAAAAAAAAAGAGAATATTCCAAGGAGAATTCCTTGGAATATTCCTAGATATTCTATTTGTATGGGACAATCAATGAGCACCACGTGGCTTGCCCACAGGCTACCACGTGGCCCTTAGAACACAACGTTTGTTTTGGCAAAAATATGCGGAGCTCGCGGGATTCGACCCCGGGTCGGGTTGCCACCAGTCCACAAGCCCGACCGACTCACCTGCACATTGGAACTTAACATTCAATGGGCATGGTTTGCATTTAAGGTTTATCAAAGGTTCGTTTGGGCGCAAAAGGGGTCAGCCCCTATCCATAAGACCCTGGCGCAGAACCACGGGCTTAAAACTTGATAGATAGACGGTTAGGGGACCACGTGTTCACATGCAGCTTAAGCGTCCAGTGGTTATGGCCCATTTTGTGGTTAGTTTGGCAGAGACCACCAATTTTGGCACTTTTTCCATTTTTTGCGAAGTTAACTACAATCCTCAACATTTGGTGGAGTTTTTTTAGGGCAAACTAGGCGAAAACTTCAGTTAGCCAAAACTTTGGCTAGGAGAGGCCTTTTTGGACGAATTTTTTTTTAGTTTTGGGTATTCAGAACATTCTGGAGCAATTAGTAGAGGTTTCAAAGCCAACAGAGGTGATCTTCAAGTACTTTTTCAGTGAAGAGTTTGGGGAGCCACCATAGAGTAGACAATGTTGGAGCTGCATTGGGATGTGTTCATCCATTGGAGGTGAAACAAAAGTCTATATTGGCTATTTAATGTTATTTGAATTCATTTACACAGTTTATTTTGCCTGTTTAGGATTTATTTTCACTGTTTAGCTTCAGGGAAGCCTGGAGGGCCACTAGGGCCATTTTAGTGTTGGAGCTGTGTTGGGATGTGTTCACCTGTTTGAGGTGAAACAAAAGCCATTTTCTGCTATTTTTGACTTTCTAAATCTAATGGCAGAGGTTTTAGAAATATTTGAGGACTTCTACATCCCAAAAAGTTTCAGAGAAGTTCCAAGAGCCACTAGGGCCTATTGAAGAAGGCACTGTATTAGGTAAATTTTCGTTGTTTAGTGATTGTGGAAAGGCATTTTTAGCTTTTTCATGTATTCTGAATTTGTATTTGCATTCAAATTTGCCTATTGATGCACCTTTACACTTGTATTAGCATTTGAAGCAGTTTTAATACAAGAGGACAAGCTCATTTTGGGAGGCTTGATTTAGAAGACGTAGCCCAGGAGGGGTGAACTGCTCATCAAATGTTTGTGTCGTGTTATGTTGAAGTTATCTTGATGAAAATTTCTAATTTAATATGTAAATAGAAAATTATATTAACTTTCCTGCCAAAAAAACTCATAAACAACTGTCAAAAACACTTTGTTTAATCAGCAAGACATGGAGTACAGTTTGCACATTTAATTTAATGGAAATTGATACCTTGCACACATTTTCAAGTACTTCCGTTTTCAAATCAGATGGCATCAACATCAATCATTTTGTCCTCAAGTTACATGTGCTTTGGATGACTTGTTGGATGCAAGGTCCAACAATGAGAGACTTCATGTCCCTTCTTTTGGCAAAATGTGCAACTCTTAAGAACTTTCTAAGAAAGTTCTCTTTGCCTCTTCTACTTCCTGTGGGATTTCTTTTTCAACCAGCACCTTGAAGCAACATGAGAACTAAAAGTCCATATTGACTATTTGTTGTGCTCTAAATTCATTTACACAGTTTATTTTTCCTGTTTAGGCTTTCTTTTCACTTTCTAGCTTCAGGGAAGCTTGGAGGGCCACCAGGGCCATTTCAGTGTTGGAGTTGTGCTGGGATGTGTTCACCTATTTGAGGTGAAACAAAAGTCATTTTCTGTTGTTTTCGACCTTATGAATCTAATGGTAGAGGTATCAAAACCATTTGAGGACTTCTACAGCCTGAAGAGTTTCAGAGAATTTCCAAGAGCCACTAGGGCCTATTGAAGAAGGTGTTGTATTGGGTAATTTTTCATTGTTTAGTGATTGTGGAAAGGAATTTTTAGCTTTTCCATGTCTTCTGAATCTGTATTTTCATTCATATTTGTCTATTGAGGCACCTTTACACTTGTATTAGCATTTGAAGTAGTTTTAATACAAGAGGATAAGCTCATGTTGGGAGGATAAGCCCAGGAGGGGTGAACTGCTCATCAAACATCTGTGTCATGTTATGCTGAAGTTACCTTGCTGAACATTTCTGATTTAATATGTAAATAGAAAATTATATTAACTTTCTTGCACATAAAAACTCATAAACAACTGTAAAAAAAACTTTGTTTAATCAGCAAGACATGGAGTACATTTTGTACATTTAATTTAATGGAAATGGATACCTTGCACACATTTCAAGTAACAAAAAAAGTACCTAAAGATCACCTCTGTTGGCTCTGAAACCCCTGCCAATGGCTCTAGAATGCTCTGAGTACCCAAAATAAAAATAAAATAAAAATCGTCCAAAAAGGCCTCTCCTAGCCAAAGTTAGGGTTCATTCAATTTTCTGCCAGTTTTCCCTAGAAAAACTCTAGTTAAAATTGGAAGTCCACCAGTTAGCCCGACAAAAATGGAGGAACTGCCAAAAATGGCACGTTGCTAAAAAGACTACCAGTTGAATGGTCAGTTGGCCTCGACCGCTGGCAAGAATGTTGGGCTTGTGACCTGTTGGAGTGGCAGTTAGTGTTAATGCTAACCGTTTCGGAGCCGGAACCGCCGGCAGAAAAATAGCATGTGACCATGTCTTATCGACGGTTAATTTCATGCGTCGGTTTCGATTTAGCCTGTGGTTCCATGCTAGAGTCATGTGATTAGGGGCTGGCCCCTTTTCCGGCCAAAACAAACATTGACCAAATTTAAATAGAAACTCCACCCTAAGGTTGTTAAGAACCACAGTGTAGGCGGGTTGGTCAAGCCTGTGGGCTAGTGTTCACCCGACCCAGGGTTGAGTCCCGCGGTCTCCATAAAAAGTTTACCGAAACAAACTTTGTGTTCTAAGGGCCACATGGCAGCATCCGAGCAGGCTACGTGGCATCCCATAATTGGCCATGAGAACAGAATATTCTTGTGATTATTTTTGGGAATATTCCTCAAAATATTCAAATTTTATTTTTTTTCAAAATTCAAATTTTGCAAGTTATTGGGCATTTTAAAAATGCAATAACTTCTCCACACGGTGTCGATTTTCAAACCATTTGTGGCATCGGGATCGCATCAATGAGGCCTGTCTGTTTTTTTAGGTTGCAAGTCATTTTGAACACTTGAGCTCCTGATCACACCTCCCAAATGAGAAGCTTTTGGACCCCAAAAGCTCACTGAAATGCTCAAAATGAATTGTACAAAAAATGAGAGAATATCAACATCCTCTTCTCTTCAGCCTTAAAAAAAAATTCCTGACTTGCCAACTGTCCTCATGGCAAATTTTTGTTGAATGAGCCATATACTTGTGTCGAATCCTGACCAAGTTTTCTCACCATACCAATCTGCCATTCTGAAGCCAGCAATGACCCTTGCTGAAATTTATGCCCTTTTTGCTTGCATGCTTTTCCATCTCATGGAATCTTTCACTGCTTTGCACCGACACTTCGTTCTCTACACCAATTGACACCAAAGGCACCTCGTGTAACATACAACATCAACAACAAGTTGCCTGAAATGTGTTATACAATTGACACAAACATCAATGTAAAAAGTGTGTACACAATCGACACAAGTCGACCAACATGTATAACACAATCGACACAAGTCGATAATCAACAAGATACATCTTTACAAACACATGTGTATGTATCATGCACAATGAACTATACACAGTTCACTGATTACACATACAACCTCTATGTACATGTGCAACTTCAACTCTTCTTTTCAAATAACAACAACATGTACATCATCCCAAAAACATATGGGTGATTAAGAGCTTAACTAAAAAGACTTTGCTACAATATAAGTGAGTATCATACTCATCTTTTACACTTCCATGGCAAAATTTTGCAACAACATAAAAATTCCTTCAAAAAGAAACTGCTTTTACATGAAATCTTGCATCAACTTTTCAATTGAAATACATGATTGGTATGCATGTACAAAATGAGTATGAAAATTAAACCACATGGCATGTTTTGTTGCAGCAACAGTTCTTCATGTGCATCTTTCACATCGATAATGGAATCCATAGATCCACTTGCGCCAATCTTTTTGTCCTCAAGCTGCATGTACTTTGGACGACTTGTTGGATGCAAGGTCCAACAATGAGAGACTTCATGTCCCTTCTTTTGGAAAAATATGAAACTCTTAAGCACTTTCTGAGAAAGTTCTCTTTCCCTCTTCTGCTTTCTGTGGAATTTCTTTGATTTGAACAAGAAAAATAATCATTCTTTGCTGAAACATAATCAAATTGATCATGTGAATAATATACCTATTTTGCTACATGGAATGTCCATCCTTTTTGTCTTCGAGAGACGATGAGCTAATAGAGGAGACAACTTTCCTTTTTAGACATTCATCACTGTGCTTGTCTTGAAAATTGTTTACATTTGCATGCTCACCATAAGTGACATGTTTACCCTCTACTTGCTACAATGATGGCTTCAAAAAATGGTAAGGATGATTACGATTATGACATCTATGCAATTGAGAACTTGGGATACAGGTTTTCTTTGAATTTGCATCACATCCATTCAAGGATTTGGATCCTTCACCATAAAACTGCTCATATCCAAGACCAACATTCTTGGGACACTCCACCACCGAAATAGGTTCAACCATGCCTTGTGCATGCTTGTCCAAACCTTTGCCTTCTTGATAGCCCATCTTAAACATTAATTTGGACCCTATACCTCTTGTATGCTTTTCAAAAGAACCAACACACTTTTCAATTGAGGAAATTGAAGACAATCTTGAATGATTTACCTCCTGAGCATTAGGTATTTTCTTGGACAAAGCTTCTTGAGCTTGAAGGAGTTGTTTCTCCATGTCATGCAGTATTTGGAGAATTGTTTCCTTCTCTCCTGCATAGCCAACAATTGTGCATGAAGCTGAACACTTTCTCTTTGATCCTGAATAAGAATATGCACCATGTCCTTCACCTTAATGAACTCATTCTTCATGTTCTCGTTGAAGAATTTCGTGGATGAAACTTCACTTGTGGAATAAGTTGACATTATGTAAATGGTCAATCAACGAAAGAAACTTCCAACTAAAAGTTCTCAAAGCTTTCAAACAAATGACAAGCTTTAACAAGATGTCAAACAAAAAACCCCTACTTATTCAAGCAACCATTTGCAACACATAAAACAATCAATCTCTTACACTGCTTTAACACCTTTTGCACAAACAAATGCTCAAAATATAAACTAAACAAGAGATTGACTAAAGGAGCTTTTAACTACTTCGCAATTGTATAACAAAAGCATTTCGAAGGCTTCATGGCTTGCTTTAGACTCTGTCTATAGTTTATATTACTACTCACAGAAACAGTAACTGAGCTATGATACCATCTGATCTGAAAATGGAAGTCCTTGAAAATGTGTGCAAGGTATCCATTTCCGTTAAATTAAATGTGCAAACTGTACTCCATGTCTTGTTGATTAAACAAAGTGTTTTTGACAGCTGTTTATGAGTTTTTGTGTGTAGGAAAGTTAATATAATTTGTTGTTTACTTATTAAATTAGAAATGTTCAGCACGATAACTTCACAATAACATGACACAAATCTTTGATGAGCAGTTCACCCCTCCTAGGCTACGTCTGCTAGATCAAGCCTCCCAAAATGAGCATGTCCTCTTGTATTAAAACTACTTCAAATGTTAATACAAGTGTAAAGGTGTCTAAATAGGCAAATCTAAATGCAAATACAAATTCAGAAGACACGAAAAAGCTAAAAATGCCTTTCCACAATCACTAAACAATGAAAAATTACCCAATACAGTGCCTTCTTCAATGCGCCCTAGTGGCTCTTGGAACATCTCTGAAACTTTTCAGGCTATAGAAGTCCTCAACTGGTTTTGAAACCTTTTCCATTAGATTCATAAGGTCAAAAATAGCATAAAATGGCTTTTGTTTCACCTCAAACAGGTGAACACAACCCAACACAGCTCCAACACTGAAATGGCCCTAGAGGCCCTCCAAGCTTCCCTGAAGCTAAATAGTGAAAAGAAGGCCTAAACAGTAAAAAAAAACCATGTAAATGAATTCAAAGCACAGTAAACAGTCAAGATAGACTTTTGTTTCACCCCCAGTGGATGAAACCCCTGTCAATGGCTCCATAATGCTCTGAATACCCAAAATAAAAAAAAAAAAAAAATGTCCAAAAGGGCCTCTCCTAGCCAAAGTTATGGCTTATTCAATTTTCTGCCAGTTTGCCCTAGAAAAAATCCAGTTAAAACTGAAAGTCCACTAGTTAGCTCGACAAATATGGAGGAACCGAAAAAAATGGTGCGCTGCTAAAAATACTGCCAGTTGAACGGTTAGTTAACCGTGACTGCCGGCGGGAATGTCGGGAAATTGACCAGTTGGAGTGGTAGTTAGCGTTAATGCTAACGGTTTCAGAGCCGGAACCATCGACAAAAAAATAACATCTAACAACGTTTTATCAGCGGTTAAGTTAATGCGTCGTTTTCGGTTTAGCTTGTGGTTTCACGCCATAGTCATGTGATTATGCACTGGCCCTTAGGGGCTGGCCCCTTTTCCGCCCAAACCAAACATTGACCAAATTTAAATAGAAACTCTACCTTAAGGTTGTTGAGAACCATGGTGCAGGCAGGCTGGTCAAGACTGTGGGCTGGCGTTCACCCAACTCGGGGTCAAATCCCATGGGCTCCATAAAATTTTTACCGAAACAAACTTTGCGTTCTAAGGGCCACGTGGCATCCCATAATTGGCCATCAGAACAGAATATTCAATGGAATATTCCAAGGAATATTCCTCGAAATATTCCAAGGAATATTCTAACTTTAATTTTTTTCAAAATTCAAATTTTGCAAGTTATTGGGCATTTTCAAAGTGCAATAAATTCTCCATACGGCGTCAAATTTTCAAACCGTTTACGACGATGAGTTCACATCTACGAGGCCTATCTGGTCATTCAAGTTGCAAGTAATTTTGAACACTTTAAAATTTGAGCTTTTTCCCTAGCTCAGACTTGAGCTCCTGATCACACCTCCCAAATGAGAAGCTTTTGGACCCCAAAAGCTCACTGAAATACTCAAAATGAACTGTACAGAAAATGAGAGAATAACAACATCCTCTTCTCTTCAGCCTTAAAAAAATTCCTAACTTGCCAACTATCCTCATGGCGAATTTTTGCTGAATGAGCCATATACTTATGTCGAATCCTGACCAAGTTTCTCGCCATATCAATCTGCCATTCTGAAACCAGCAGTGACCCTTGCTGAAATTTGTTCCCTCTTTGTTTGCATGCTTTTCCATCTCATTAGAATCTTGCACCGCTTTGCACCGACACTTCGTTCTCTACACCAATTGACACCAAAGGCACCTTGTGCAACATACAACATCAACAACAAGGATACTTTCAGATCAGATGGTATCAACAACATTAAAGAAATACTCATCTTTTAGTTTTGTCTATAGTATCACACTCTGTCTATAGTTTATATTGCTTCTTTTAGTTTTTGTGTGCAGGAAAGTTAATATAATTTGTTTTTTACATATTAAATCAGAAATGTTTAGCAAGACAACTTCAACATAACATGACACAGAAGATTGATGAGTAGTTCACCCCTCCTAGGCTACGTCTGCTAGATCAAGTCTCCCAAAATGAGCTTGTCCTCTTGTATTAAAACTGCTTCAAATGCTAATACAAGTGTAAAGGTGCCTCAATAGACAAATCTGAATGCAAATACAGATTCAAAAGACATGAAAAAGCTAAAAATGCCTTTCCACAATCACTAAACAGTGAAAAAATACCCAATACAGTGCCTTCTTCAATAGCCCCTAGTGGTTGTTGGAACTTC
This sequence comes from Pinus taeda, assembly GCA_000404065.3. NCBI lineage: Eukaryota > Viridiplantae > Streptophyta > Pinopsida > Pinales > Pinaceae > Pinus > Pinus taeda. The sequence goes on along the minus strand of APFE031083198.1, from coordinate 218,080 downwards.
TCTGAAACTTTTCAGGCTATAGAAGTCCTCAAATGGTTCTAAAACCTCTGCCATTAGATTCATAATTTCTAAAATAGTAGAAAATGGCTTTTGTTTCACCTCAAATAGGTGAACATAGCCCAACATAGCTCCAACACTGAAATGGCCCTAGTGGCCCTCCAAGCTTCCCTAAAGCTAGACAATGAAAAGAAAGCCTAAATAGGAAAATAGACTATTTAAATGAATTCAGAGCATAGTAAACAGTCAAGATAGACTTTTGTTTCACCTCCAATGGATGAACACAGCCCAATGCAGCCCGTACACTGTCTACGCCTTGATGGCTCCCCAAACTTCTTCGCTAAAATAGTACCTGAAGATCACCTCTGTTAGCTCTAAAACTTGTCCCAATGGCTCTGGAATTCTCAGAATATCGAAAACCAAAAAAAAATCACCCAAAAAGGCATGTCCTAGCCAAAGTTATGGCTAACTGAAGTTTTCTCCCAGTTTGCCCTAAAAAAACTCCACCAAATGTGGAGGATTGCAGTTAACTTTGCTGAAAATGGAAAATGTGCCAAAATTGGTGGTCTCCGCCAAACTAACTGCAAAATGAGCCATAATTGTCTGGCGCTTAATTCGCATGCGACCATGTGGTCCCCAAACCGTTGGGGTTAACCGTCTATTCGCCAAGTTTTAAGCCTGTGGTTTTGTGCCAGGGTCTTATGGATAGGGGTTGGCCCCTTTTGCGCCCAAACGAACCTTTGATAAACCTTCAATGCAAACCGTGCCAATTGAAAGTTAAGTTCTAATGTGTAGGCAGGCCGGTCGGGCCTGTGGGCTGGTGGCCACCCGACCCGAGGTCAAATCCTGCGAGCTCCACATATTTTTTCCAAAACAAACTTTGTGTTCTAGGGGCCACGTGGCAACCTCCGGGTAAGCCACGTGGCACTCATTGATTGGCCCGTACAAACAGAATATTCTAGCAATATTTTGAGGAATATTTCAAGGAATATTCCTTGGAATATTCTTATTTTATTTTTTTTATTTTTTTAAATAAAAAATTAAAGAATATTGGGCTTTTTCAAATCATGATAACTTCTCCATACGATGTCAGTTTTGTGAACCGTTTGTGGTGCCGAAATCAGGAAGATGAGATCTATTCAGTCATTTAGATCGCAACCCATTCTGAGCACTTTCAATTTTGAGCTTTTTCAACACTTAGACCTGAGCTCCTGATCACACCTCCCAAATGAGAAGATTTTAGACCCCAAAAGCTCAGGGAAATGTTGAAATTGAACTGTACATGAAATGAGAATAACATCATCCGCTTCTGTTCAGCCAAATGAGCATAACTGATACCAAAATATCATGATTTTCCAACTGTCGTCATGGTGAATTTTTGCTGAATGAGCCATGTACTTGTCGAATCTCGACCAAGTTTTCTCGCCATACCAATCTGCAATTTTCAAAAGCTAGCATTGACACTCGCTATTGTATGAGCTAAATGCTTTCAATGCTCATGCGAGATTTGTCAATGTCACTATGCCCATCAATGGCGATTTCTTCTCCATAATGAAAACTGAAGGTGACTTAAGTAAATACCCACAACAAACATTAGAAAATGAAGTATCTGTATAAGAGTGCTTGGCCCGACTGTAAGCATGCTAAAAGTAATGCAAATGCTCATCCAAAAGGTTGGGATGCTTGTTGCAAAAACCTCTCAAAATAATTACAATGGTGTTATTCACGAACAATAGAAGTAGACAAACCATAATGAACCCAGTAGAGACCCTTGCTGAAATTTGTGCCCTCTTTGCTTGCATGCTTTTCTAGCTCATGGAATCTTGCACCGCTTTGCATCGACACTTCGTTCTCTGCACCAATCGACAACAACGGTACCTTGTGCAACATGCAACGTCAACAACAAGTTGACCTGAAATGTACTATACAATTGACACAACCGTCAATGTAAAAAGTATGCACTCAATCGACACAAGTCGACAAACATGTGTGACACAATCGACACAAGTCGATAAACAACAAGATACATCTTTACAAACACATGTGTATGTATCATGTATAATGAACTATATACAGTTCGCTAATTACACATACAACCTCTATGTACATGTGCAAGTTCAACTCTTCTTTTCAAATACCAACAAGTACATCATCCCAAAAAAACATGTGGGTGACAAAAAGTTGAACTAAAAAGACATTGATGCAATATAAGTGAGTATCATACTCATCTTTTAGTTCAGCTCCAACAGAGGAAATACTTGAAAATGTAAACAAAGTATCCTTTTAGCTTACAGTAAATAGTCTAGATAGACTTTTGTTTCACCTCTGATGGATGAGCACAACCCAATGCAGCTCCCACAATGAATTCCATTATGGCTGGCCAATAAATGAGTGCCACGTGGCCTCCCCGAAGGCCAACATGTGGCCCCTAGAACACAAAGGTTAGTGGTGTAAAATTTTTATGGAGCACGTAGGATTTAACCCCTGGTCAGGTGACCGCCAGCCCACAAGCTCGATTGGCCCGCCTACAATTGGTTCTTAACAACCATACGTCGGATTTTGCATTTAACTTTTATTAAAGGTTGGGTTGGGCGGAAAAGGGGCCAACCCCTTTATCCATATGACCATTGCGCGAAAACTAGAGGCCAATCCTCGGCGGTTAAAGTTATCCGACGGTTAAAGTTTCTGCAGATTGTGGTCACATGCCCGACATTCCCACTGGTGGTCACGGTCAACTGACCATTCAAGTGGCAGTCTTTTTAGCAGTGCAGCATTTTTGGCGGTTCCTCCATTTTTGTCGGGCTAACTGGCAGACTTCCAGTTTTAACTGGAGTTTTTCTAGGGCAAACTGGCAGAAAATTGAATGAGCCATAACTTTGGCTAGGAGAGGCTTTTTTGGACGAATTGTTTTTTGATTTTGGGTATTCAGATCATTCTAGAGCCATTGGTAGGGGTTTCAGAGCAAACAGAGGTGATCTTCAGTTACTTTGTCAGTGAAGAAGTTTGGGGAGCCATTAGGGCCTAGACAGTGTTGGAGCTACATTGGGTTGTGTTCATCCATTGGAGGTGAAACAAAATTCTATATTGATTTTTTACTGTCCTTTGAATTCATTTACACAGTTTATTTTTCCTATTTAGGCTTTCTTTTCATTGTTTAGCTTCAGGGAAGCTTAGAGGACAACTAGGGCCATTTCAGTGTTGGAGTAGTGTTGAGTTGTATTCACCTGTTTGAGGTGAAACAAAAGCCATTTTCTACTATTTTCGACCTTTTGAATCTAATGGAAGAGGTTTCAGAACCATTTGAGGACTTCTACAGCCTGAAAATTTTCAAACAAGTTCCAAGAGCCACTAGGGCCTATTGAAGAAGGCACTATATTGGGTAATTGTTTCATTGTTTAGTGATTGTGGAAAGGCATTTTTAGCTTTTTCATGTCTTTTGAATCTGTATTTTCATTCAGATTTTCATATTGAGGCACCTTTACACTTGTATTAGCATTTGAAGCAGTTTTAATACAAGAGAACAAGCTCATTTTTGGAGGCTTGATCCAGCAGATGTAGCCCAGGAGGGGTGAACTGCTCATCAAACATTTGCGTCATGTTATGTTGAAGTTATTTTGCTAAACATTTCTAATTTAATATGTAAACAAAAAAATTATATTAACTTTCCTACACACAAAAACTCATAAACAGTTGTCAAAAACAGTTTGTTTAATCAGCAAGACATGGATTACAGTTTGCACATTTAATTTAATGGAAATGGATACCTTGCACACATTTTCAAGTATTTCCATTTTCAGATCAGATGGTATCAGAGCTGGTTGTTGTTGTTTTTGTGGTCTATGAGAAGAAATATAAACTATAGAAAGATTCTGAAGCAAGCCAGGAAGCCTTCGAACCACTTTTGCCAAACAATTGCATAGTAGATATAAGCTACTTCAGTCCATCTTTGGTTTAGTTTATATTTTGAGCATTTGTTTGTGCAAAAAGGTGTTAAAACAGTCAATCTCTATTTTATTGTTTGCAAACTGGTTGATTGTCTGAGTTTTCTTGAGTGCAAGGATAGTTGATGTTAGCTAAGCCTTGAAAAGGGTTGAAGACTAATTTCCTTACTCCAATTTATTTCAAGATTATCTCTGGAAAACACAAACTCAGGAGCTGTCGGAATATTGCATTTGATTTCTGTTTTATGGCTGCTTGAATAAGAGTGTAGCTAGAAAGACATTTGGTCAAAGGCTTTTCATTTGTTTGAAAGCTTTGAGAACTTTCTTTTGAAGTTCCTTTTGTTAATTGACCATTTACATGATGTCAACTTCTTCCAAAAGTGAAGTTTCCTCCTTCACGAAATTCTTCAATGATGACATGAAGAATGAGTTCATTAAGGTGAAGGACATGGTGCAGATTCTCATTCAGGATCAAAGAGAAAGTGTTCAGCTTCATGCATTGGCTATGTAGGAAGAAAAGGGAACAATTCTCCAAAGACTGCATGACATGGAGAAACAATTGCTTCAAGCTCAAGAAGATTTGTCCAAGAAAATACCTCCTCCTCAGGAGGTAAATCATTCAAACTTGTCTTCAATTTCCTCAATTGAAAAGTGTGTTGGTTCTTTTGAAAACCATACAAGAGGTATAGGTCCAAATTAATGTTTAAGATGGGCTATCAAGAAGGCAAAGGTTTGGGCAAGCATGCACAAGACATGGTTGAACCTATTTCGGTGGTGGAGCATCCCAAGAATGTTGGTCTTGGATATGAGAAGTTTTATGGTGAAGAATCTAAATCCTTGAATGGATTTGATGCAAATTCAAAGAGAACCTTTATCCCAAGTTCTCAATTGCATAAATGTCATAATGGCAATCATCCTTACCATTGTTTGAAGTCGTCATTGCAGAAAGTAGAGGGTAAACATGTCGCTTATGGTGAGCATGCAAATGTAAATTGTTTTCAAGACAAGCACAGTGATGAAAGTCTAAAAAGGAAAGTTGTCTCCTTTATTAGTTCATCATATCTCAAAGACAAAAAGGATGGACATTCTATCCAGCAAAAGAGGTATAATTATTCACATGATCAATTTGATTATGTTTCAGCAAAGAATGATTATTTTGCTTGTTCAAATCAAAGAAAGTTTCGTTGCACATTTTGTGGTGGATTTAACCATGTTGCTTCAAGATGCTAGTTGAAAAAGAAAGCCCACAGGAAGTAAGAGGCAAAGAGAACTTTCTCATAAAGTTCTTAAGAGTTGCACATTTTTCCAAAAGAAGCGACATGATGTCTCTCGCTGTTGGACCTTGCATCCAACAAGTCGTCCAAAGCACATGCAGCTTGAGGACAAAAATATTGGTGCAAGTGGATCTATGGATTCCATTATCGATGTGAAAGATGCACATAAAGAACTGCTACTGCAACAATAGACGTCTTGGGGTTTGATTTTCATACTCATTTTTTACATGCATACCAAACATGTATTTCAGTTGAAAAGTTGATGCAAGATTTCATGTAAAAGTAGCTTCAATTTGAAGGAATTTTTTATGTTGTTGCAAAAGTTCACCATGGAGGTGTAAAAGATGAGTATGATACTCACTTAGATTGCAGCAATGTCTTTTTAGTTCAGCTCTTTGTCACCCACATGTTTTTTTGGGATGATGTACTTGTTGGTATTTGAAAAGAAGAGTTGAATTTGCACATGTACATAGAGGTTGTATGTGTAATTAGTGAATTGTATATAGTTCATTGTACATGATACATACACATGTGTTTGTAAAGATGTATCTTGTTGTTTATCAACTTTTGTCTTGTGTCACACATGTTTGTCTACTTGTGTCAATTGTGTGCACACTTTTTACATTGATGGTTGGTCAATTGTATAACACAGTTTAGGTCAACTTGTTGTTGATGTTGCATGGTGCACAAGGTACCTTTGGTGTCGATTGGTGCAGAGAACGAAGTGTTAATGCAAAGCAGTGCAAGATTACATGAGCTGGAAAAGCATGCAAGAAAAGAGGGCACAAATTGTAGCAAAGGTCTCTGCTGGGTTCATTATGGTTTACCTACTTCTATTGTTCGTGAACAGAACCATTGTACTTCTTTTGAGAGGTTTTTGCAGCAAGCATCCCAAGATTTGCAATGAGGATTTGCATTAATTTCAGCATGCTTACAGTTGTGCCAAGCACTCTTCTACAGATACTTTATCTTTTCAAGTTTGTTGTGGGTGTTTGCCTAAGTCACCTTTAGTTTTCATTCTGGAGAAGAAATTGCCATTGATGGGCGTACTAACATTGGCAAAGCTCGCATGAGCATTGAAAGCATTCAGCTCATACATCAGCAAGTGTCATTGCTGGTTTCTGAAAATTGCAGATTGGTATGGCGAGAAAACTTGGTCGGGATTCAACAAGTACATGGCTCATTCAGCAAAAATTCGCCATGATGACAGTTGGAAAGTCAAGATATTTTGGTATCAATTATGCTCATTTGGTTGAACAGAAGAGGATGATGTTATTCTCATTTGTTGTACAGTTCAGTTTCAACATTTCAGTGAACTTTTGGGGTCCAAAAGCTTCTCATTTGGGAGGTGTGATCAAGAGCTCAAGTCAAAGTGTCGAAAAAGCTCAAAATTGAAAGTGCTCATAATGGGACACAACCTAAATGATTGGATAGATTTCATCTTCCTGATTCTGGCACCGTGAACAGTTTGAAAAACTAACACCATATGGAGAAGTTATTGCATTTTGAAAATGCCCAATAACTTGCAAAATTTCAATTTAAAAGAATAAAAATAAAAAACAAAGAATATTCCAAGGAATATTCCCCAAAATATTCTCGAAATATTCCATTCTGGATGGCCAATAAATGAGCACCACATGGCCTGCCCAGAGGCCGCCACATGGCCCCTAGAATGCAAAGGTTAGTGGTGTAAAATTTTTATGGAGCTCGTAGGATTCGACCCCTGGTTGGGTGGCCGCCAGCCCAAAGGCCCTACTAGCCTGCCTACAATTGGTTTTTAACAACCATACATCAGAGTTTGTATTTAAGTTTTATTAAAGGTTGGGTTGGGTGGAAAAGGGTCCAACCCCTTATCGATATGACAATGGCGCGAAAACCAGAGGCCAATCCTCAACGATTAAACTTATCTGACAATTAAAGTTTCCAAAGATTGTGGTCACATGCCCGACATTCCTGCTGACAGTCACGGTTAACTAACTATTCAACTGGCATTCTTTTTAGAGGTGTGCCATTTTTGGTTGTTCCTCCATTTTTGTCGGGCTAACTGGTGGACTTCCAGTTTTAATTGGAGTTTTTCTAGGGCAAATTGGCAGAAAATTGAATGAGCCATAACTTTGGCTAGGAGAGACCTTTTTGGACGATTTTTTATTTTTTTTTATTTTGGGTATTCAGAGCATTTTGGAGCCATTGGCAGTGTTTTAGAGCCAACAGAGGTGATCTTCAGGTACCTTTTCAGCGAAGAAGTTTGGGGAGCCACCAGGGCCTAGACAGTGTTAGAGTTGCATTAGGTTGTGTTCATCCATTGGAGGTCAAACAAAAGTCTATATTGACTGTTTACTATGCTTTGAATTCATTTACATGGCTTATTTTACCTATTTAGGCTTTATTTTCACTATTTAGCTTAAGGGAAGCTTGGAGGGCCACCAAGGCCATTTCAGTGTTGGAGCTATGTTGGGCTGTGTTCACCTATTTGAGCTGAAACAAAAGAAATTTTTTGCTATTTTCGACCTTTTGAATCTAATGGAAAAGGTTTCATAACCATTTGAGGACTTCTATAGCCTGAAAAGTTTTAGAGAAGTTCCAAGAGCCACTAGGGCCTATTGAAGAAGGCACTGTATTGGGTAATTTGTCACTGTTTAGTGATTGTGGAAAGGAATTTTTAGCTTTTTCATGTCTTCTGAATTTGTATTTGCATTTAAATTTGCCTATTGAGGCACCTTTACACTTGTATTAGCATTTGAAGCAGTTTTAATGCAAGAGGACAAGCTCATTTTGGGAGGCTTGATCCAGCAGACGTAGCCCAGGAGGGGTGAACTGCTCATCAAACATTTGTGTCATGTTATGCTAAATTTATGTTGCTAAACATTTCTGATTTAATATGTAAACAAAAAATTATATTAACTTTCTTGCACACAAAAACTCATAAACAGTTGTCAAAAACACTTTGTTTAATCAACAAGACATGATTTAATGGAAATGGATACCTTGCACACATTTTCAAGTACTTCCATTTTCAGATCAGAAAGTGACTAAGAACATTCATGACAAAAAATATATCAGGTCTTTTATTTACCATGTACATCAGAGAACCCACCAACTTACGATAGCTAGTAGGATCGACGAGACTAGAGTTAGAACTTCTCAACTTCTTGAGATTAGTGATCTTGGGAGTACTCATAAGTTTGGATTCATCATATCGAATCTCTGCAATATCTCGATTGTGTATTTACCTTGACCCATATATAGTTTTCTAGGTTTCTACTAAACTTCCAATACCAAGTAATAGTGCATAAGTCCCAAATATTTCCTCTCAAATTCAATTGCTAGCATTTTCTTACATTCTTGTATGCTTCACTCCACCCATGTAATAAACAAATCATCCACATATAATAATATAATGACCGGTTCATTATTCACCACCTTGATGTCGAGGCTTGGGTCTGTTGAACTTTTGATGAACCTAATTCTTAAGAGATATGCATTGGTTCTTGCATACCATGCCCTAGGAGCTTGCTTCAAGCCATATAGGGATTTCTTGAGTCTGCACACATGTGTATCTTTGCTATTTATTTTGAAACCTTTTGGTTGTTCAAAGTATACTTCTTCATCAATGGTTCCATTTAGAAATTTTGTTTTGACATCCTTTTGATGAATATTCCATCCCATAGTAGGAGCTAGCGAAACCAAAGATCTTACAGTAGTATACCTAGCAGTAGGAGCAAATGATTCTTCAAATTTTATGCCTTCCTTTTGTGAGAAACCCCTTGCAACAATTATAGCTTTGCATTTGCCTATGCTTCCATCAATAGCATGTTTGATTTTGTAAATCCATTTTGAAGTGACAATTGATATGTCACTTGGTCTAGGAAAAATTTCCCAAACCCCATTCTTCATGATGGATTGATATTATTGTTTCATCACCTTCTTCCATTCTTCTTAATGAGTAGCTTCTTCAAATGTAGTTGGTTCAACTTCTATCAATCTTTTCACATTTGTTGCATATCCTAAATATCTCTTTGGTATTTTGATTTCTATAAAAGTTCCTTTAGTAGCTCCATATCCTTCGACATCTTCAAGTGTAGCTTTTAACCAATTTGGCCTCTTCCTTGTTTTGAGTATGATCATAGGTTTAATAGGCTCACTTGGTCCTTCTTCTTCTTCATGGTTTGTAGTTGACTTATCATGATGCTCTTCTTCTTCAAATAATGGTATATCTTCATCATCATAATCGATTGAAATATACTTGAATCTTTTGTAGGCATGATTTTCATTGAATATAACATTCCTACTCACTTCAATTAGTCTTCCTTCCTTGATGTAGATTCTATATGCTTTTGAATAAAGACTTTAGCCAACGAAGATCCCTTTAATGCTTGTATAATCTAACTTATTTTGCTTGTCCTTTGGAACATGGATGTATGTGGGACACCCAAAGATTCAAAGATGGTCCACAGATGGCTTCTTCCTTGTAAATTCTTCTTTTGGTGTCATATTATCAAGGATTCTATGAGGAATTATATTTTGTATATATATTGTTGTCATTGTTTCTTCTCCCCATAGAAACTCTAGTAAATCTTGATTAAGTATCATAGGTCATATGATTTCTTCAAGTGTTCTATTTTTCCTTTCATCAACTCCATTCTACTCAGGATTGTAGGTTACAATGAGCTCCCTCTTAATACATGCTTATTTACAATATGAAATTAGTTCTTTTGAAGTGTATTCCCCACTATCGTTGTATCTCAAAGTATTTATCTTTCTTCCAGTTAAGTGTTTAGTCAATTTATTGTTATCTAAATTGCTAGTATTAATTGTCAACCCGGGGCTCGTAAGCTGATGAAGTGAGGGTGTACTATATGTACTTAAGTAACTTTCTTAGAGCTTTTGTTGTTTAGGGGGGTTGTTTATGATTAACTTATCTTCCTACAATGGAATGATGATTATAGACAAATGAGTGCAAGTGTGTGAAAGGTGATCTTTATATGAGTGAAAGTGTGTGTGATGGTGATTTCTAATTGCTTGCTGAATTTGTAAAAGAAAAGAACTTGAAAAGAATGAATAAATCAAAATGACTTGAAAGTAAATGACCACAATCCAATGGCATTAGTCTCTATCCATACTGCTGCAAATAAAAGAAATAAGAAAATCACTTCAAGGACTGTTGTTAGTGATGATCTCCTTCTAACTCTCTGCTTCTACTGCGTATCTGCATAAAACACGATTAGAAGGTAGTTGAAGACAAATCCAAGAATTGATAAAAACTCTATTCTACGTTTAATTGACAAATTGTAACACTACTAAGCCTTTTCCAACATACTCCTACATATATGATTATGTGTGACAAGGTGGAAAAAGTGTTAGTATCACAAGCCAAGTCTACTCAAATACAAACTGCAATTAATCAATGTTCTGTTCTCTTGAGAGATAAGCTATTCATGATAAAGAGAGCATAAATTAGTTAGCATCCAACTTGTAAAACTACACTAAAGCTAATCTAGAAAAACAGAGTAACGAGGGCAGCATAATGAATAAGACAACTGCAACTACCATTAGACATTAAAGCAAATACACACATAAATCTCGGGCTTAAAGAAATCTGCAAGGAAATAACACTGATCAGCTTGAAAGAAAGGAAAACAAATAAAAGAAACTATACATGCTTAAAGAAATGAATAAGTAAAGAAAATGATGCTGCACATAAAATACTTTACAGTGGCAGAAATGAGCAGGGGCCCTCTGTCCATTCAGCCATAAGAAAAACTCAGAGATCTGGAAACTTCAAAATAGTGCTATGTCTATTTCTTCATTGCAGAAAATGTATAAAACAGAGTGCTAGGATAGCACTAAAAACAGAGTTCAGAATGCTTTAAAATGTAACACGGGTTCATCAAATTACAACTGATAAAAAACCTAATGAGCGTACACAGACGCAACTATTTATAGAAGTTTCTAAAATAGCCTATCCGTGCAACTGATTAACTGAAAAGTAAATAAACTGTTATGCGTATTCATGGTTCCTTGACACTTCATGCGGCTGCGTGGAAGAGTTAGTGGTTCTGTCGTCATGGGTAATGAATCCCATGTTGGATCATGTCCCCTGCCATCTGTAGAACGTGGACAAATCACTGTTTAGGATGACGTGACCAAGCAGCTCACAATCACCGTTTAACTGCCTTGAGTTGACCGTGACTTGCCCAGCTTTGACCGTGGATAAAGATGACGTGGATGGCTGGAAAAATAGGACAGGAACCTCGAGCACGTTGACACCTAAGTGCCCATGTGGCTCATCTGGCAAACCGACACGTGGAACATTGCGTTTAACAAAAAGGCTGCAGGATCTTCAGATAGCTGCAGGATCATCAGATAGCTGCGGGATTCCTGCAAGTAAGTCAAAATCTAAACAAATAGTCATCCATTAGCAAAACTTGCTTGATCATGCTTAATAACACCTAATGTAATGATCTGGGTAGTTTTATGGTGAAAATGAGGCAAAAGTGAAAGAAAGATAAGGAAAGACTGAGGAAAATGGTAGATAAGTAGGTGTAGAATAGAGGCTCTACAGGAGGCCAAGACCAAAGAGGAGATCAAGAAATTTGGTAAGGTTACCTTAACATGGCCTGACTTTCTGTTAGCCATTAAAAAATAATTTTATCCTCTTGCTCACATGCATAAAACCATTATGAACTGGAAAAACTTCAAACAACTTAAGGGTCAGAGTGTCCAAGACTACACCAAAGAATTCAGGAGAAGAGCTCTCTTGTTAGGGGTAGATTTATAGACCCAGGACACCTTGCTGAAATATATTGGTGGCTTGCATAGCTACCTTAGACACACCATCTTGATATTTAACCCTACTAGCTTGGATGAGGTTTGTGTCCAAGCTACCCATTTAGAGGCAAGGGGAAAAAACACATTTGAAGAGGGTAGAAACAAGCCCGCCAAGGGGAAAAACAAAGAGAAAACCTCCAAGGGAAAGGGAAAAAAGAATGCATCTTTCAAACATGAGAGTGAGAAAGTGATCTGTAAACACTATTCTAATCGAGGTCATGAGGAGAAAAATTGTTGGAAATTACATCCTGAAAAAGGGCCTCAATTTAACAAATCTAAAGGGAAAAAGAAAACTACTGCTACTACATCTACTCCACAAGATTTAGGGGATGATTCAGGTGATGAAACCAAAATTACAGCCATGGGTTTGAAAAACGTGAAGGGAAAAGAAATGGAAATTCCAGCCAGCACTAGTACCTCAAACTATCATGTACAAGCTCCTAATGAGGAAGAAAGAATTGAACTGTTTCATGTCAGGGTGATTTCAAAACATACTAAGATTGACACACTCTTTGATAGTGGGTCACAAGCAAACCTTATATCAGAAGACTTGGTCAAGCAGCTTAAACTTGAGAGCATTCCACATCCGAAGCCATATCCACTTGGATGGATTTGCAAGGATGAAAATTTACAAGTTTCAAGAAAGTGCACATTGTGCTTTGCAATTACTGCACATTTTATTGATATAGTTGAACTTGATGTGGTACCTTTTGATATAGCAGGAATTATTTTGGGAAGTCCTTACTTGTTTGAAAGGAAAGCTATCTTCCATCGCCATGAAAACAAATATCATATTTTCAAAGATGGTAAGGAGTTCATTGTTAGAGCTAATCGCAAGAAGACAAATATAGCGATGGTGAATGCAGGACAGGTAAAAAGGCTGGTCAATTAAAGTAAGAATTTTGTCCTTCTTATGATTAAGCCCAAGGTTCATGTGAATCATGAGTCATTTGACAGTTGTGATCCGAAACTTAAATCAGATCTGTATGATGTAGTTGATGTATATCATGAGATGTTTCAGGAGCCAACAGGTTTGCCTCCTAAGAGGGAGATTCAGCATGAAATCCATTTGCATCCAGATTGTCCTCTTCCAACATAGGCATGTACCGCATGTCTATTATGGAGAATGTTGAAATAAAGAAGCAAATCAAGGACTTGTTGGACAAAGTTTCATAAGGCCAAGTAGTACTTCGCCATGTGGGTCACCGATTGTACTGATTCCAAAGAAAGATGGCACTTGGCATATGTGTGTTGATTTCAGGGCCTTGAACAAGATAACGGTAAAGAATCGTTACCCACTCCCAAGGATAGATGATTTGCTAGACCAGTTGAAAGATGCTCGATATTTCACCAAGTTAGACTTGCGCAGTGGATATCATCAAGTAAGAATTAAATAAAGTGACATTTGGAAGACAACGTTTAAAACCAAACAAGGACTCTTTGAATGGCTTGTGATGCTGTTTGGTTTGTGCAATGCACCTGCAACTTTCATGCAGGTAATGGATGATGCCTTGCATCCTTTTCTTCATGATTTCGTTATTGTCTACTTAGATGACATCTTAATTTTTAGCAAGTCTAGAGAAGATCATGTCATGCATGTTGGGAAAGTACTTGATGTTTTGAATAAGAATCAGTTATTTCTTAAAATGTCAAAGTGTGAATTTGGAAAGACTTCTTTGGTTTATTTGGGACACATAGTAGGAGGAGGTGCTTCAAGGATTGATCTTGCTAAAATAGAGGCTATTGTGAATTGGCCTACTCCTAAATCCATAACAGAGGTAAGAAATTTTTTGGGTGTATCTCAATATTGGAGGAAGTTCATCCCTAACTTCTCTTCTATACCAGCTCCAATGCATGCAGTGACAAGTGTGAAGCATGCTTTCCAATGGGGAGGCAAGCAGGAAAAAGCTTTCAAATCTTTGAAAGAGAATATTAGTTCAGCTCTGGTCCTTGCATTACCGGATTTGAGACAGCCATTTGAGATACAAACCGATGCTAGTGATTATGCCATGGGTGCAGTTCTTCTACAGCATGGTAAGCCTATTGCTTTTCATTCTGAAACTTTTAATGGTGTTGTTGTAAATTATCCTACCTATGATAAGGAGTTGTATGCATTGGTACAAAGCATCAAAAGGTGGAAACACTATTTGATGGGAAAATAAACGGTTATACATACCGATCATTAGCCCTTACAGTACTTGCAATCACAAAGCAAGTTACAACAGTCACGACACTTCAGATGGATGGGCTTCTTGCAACAATTCCATTTGGTGATAGAGTACAAGAAAGGTACTCTGAATGAAGTTGTTGATATGCTTTCAAGGCCTATTATCGGTGTTGTTGATTTACTTAAGAATGATTCCATTGTACATGATAGTTACATAGAACAGTATGCATCTGATGATGACTTTAAAGATGTGTATACTAGCTTGAGTAGAGGGAATCATGTAGAGGAAAATGACTATCACATGCATAACAATTTGATATTTCATTTGGGAAAGTTTTGTATACCATAGGGGGAGAGAATAAATTTCATAAGAGAAGCTCATTCTTCTCTTATTGCTGGCCATTTTGGTGTAAGAAAAACAGTTGCACATCTACAGAGGTATTGCTATTGGCCTCGCATGGTAGATTTTGTTTCAAGGTTCATAAGAGGTTGTTCATTATGTGCTACCAGCAAGCCTAGTAATAGGAAGCTTGGCTTGTATAATCCTTTGTCGGTACCTTCCAGACCATGGGAGAGCATCTCTATGGATTTTGTAGGAGGTTTACCAAAATCTAGAAAGCAGCATGATTATTTATATGTAGTAGTTGATTGTTTAAGAAAAATGTGTATACTTATGCCTTGTAAGAAAACTATAACTGTTGAACAAACTACTGAATTATTTTTTCATCATGTATGGATTCACTTTGGTTTGCCTACTTCCATTATTAGTGACAGGGATTCCATATTTGTGGGGAATTTTTGGTCCAACCTATGTGAGATGATGGACACAAAGTTGAAGAAAAGTATTGCTTTCCATCCGCAAACAGATGGACAAACTGAAGTTGTGAACAAAACCATTGTGCACCTCTTGAGAGGATATTGCAGCAAGCATCCCAAGGTTTGGGATGAACATTTGCACTACATACAGCATGCTTACAACCGTGCCAAGCACTCTTCCACAAACACCTCACCGTTTGAAGCTTGTTTTGGTTACTTGCCAAAATCACCTCTTGATTTCATTCTTGAGAAAGATGTTTCCATTGAGGGATAGTGATATTGACAAAGCTCATTCATTCATGGAAAGAATTCAGCAAATACATTAGCAAATTCAAGAACAGTTTGAGAAGAGTCAACGCAAGTACAAGGAAAAGACACGACAAACATAGAGTCGATCACAAGTTTCAAGAAGGGGATGAGGTATGGCTGTACATTAGTAAGGAAAGGACGCAAGGAGAAGGTAAAAAGCTGAAGCCTATTCGTTATGGTCCATTCAAAATCCTCAAGAAGGTTGGAAATAATGCTTTTCAATTAGATTTGCCTTCCTACATGCAAATGTATTCTGTTGTTAATGTGGAGAACTTACGTTTGTATGAACCTCCTTTGATCGCTGATCATGAAAGCTTTGTTTAGCTGCCATCTATAGAAGATTTCTCGCTAGAATATTTAGATGAGCTAAAAGAAGATACAATCCTTGACAGAAGGACACGCACTTCAAGGAGGGGCAATGTAGATTATGTTCGGGTTGGTTTCAAAGGCAGCAAACCGAACAAGGCAAAGTGGATGGAGGTGGACAGAGTGAGGGAACTGTACCCTCACCTCTTTAATAGATATTTGAAGGCTTTTTGGGTCCAAAACCTTCCCAATGGGGAGGCGTGATCAGGGACTCATGTCCCAAGTCTCGAAAAATGCTCAAAAATGAAAGTACTCAAAATTGGCTCAAACTTGAACTACTGGATAGAGCTTGTCCTCCTGATTCCAGCACTGCAAACAGTTTGAAAAACGGTCGCCGTATGTGAAAGTTACGTCAAAAACAAAATCGCCCAATGACCCTTAATTTTTGAATTTTCCAAAAAAAATAAAAAAAGAATATTCCTTGGAATATTCTGTTGGGACGGGCCAATTAGAGGCTGCCACATGGAAAGCCTAGAGGCCATCACATGGCTTAGATGATGTAAGAACAATGGGGGGAGCGCGTATGTTAAAATTTTTGGTGGGATGGTGGATTGAACCCCCGACCTACCCTGCACCAGGTCAACGCTTTACCGTTGGGCCACAACGGTCTTCATTGAAACTTAATGGAAATGTTTGATATTTAACGTTTGAATTATGGCAGGCGGGAAAAGTTGGGGGGCTGGCCCTAGAGAAGTTTGGGGGCCAGCCCCTCCCATTCCATATGACCAAGCGCCCAGAACCAGGGCCATAACCCAAACAGCCAGCGCGAAATCCGAGATAAACCATTAAACGTGGTCACATGCGGAGGTTTAGCCGGAAGTTAAGGAGAAGTTGGCGGGATTTTTGGCGGTGGTGCCAAATTTGGCGGTCCCGCCATAATTGGCGAAGCTTAACTAAAGTTAGCTGGAGTTCTTTTAGGGGAAACTGGCAATTATCATTAAATGGCCATAACTTTGGCTAGGAAAGGTCGTTTTGGACAATTTGTTTTTTGATTTTGGGTATTTTGGACGTTATGAAGGCATGGGCACAGGTCTTTCAGCTATCAGAGGTCATTTGCATAGGTTTTGGAGCTGTGAAATGTCTAGGAGCCACTAGGGCCCAGTATTAAGAGAACTGTTTCAGGTTGCAGGTATCCATTGGAGGTGAACCGGCAGTGAATCCTGAAGGATTCATGTGTTTTGAATCCAATTTTACAGTCTATTTCACCTGTAGAGACTTCTATTCAGCTGTAAATTCATTTTGAGAATTTAATTAAAACGAGGAATGACCCATTTGGGAGCCTTGGACCCAGCAGACGTAGCCCAGGAGGGGTGAACTGCTTCGTCAACTTCTTTTGCATCTGTGGTTTATTTATTTTGTAAAAAAAGTTCGTTTTAATGTGTTAAACAGTAAAAGGAAATAATTCTGCTATGCTTGAATGGATCATGAACAGCTGAAAATTTCATTTGTTTCTTTACTACAAGACATGGGAATCTTTTAAACATGTTTACTACTCAATTGAATACCTTGCAAACCTTTTTCAAGTAGTTTCAAATTCATATCAACTGTGTGGCTTCTCCCAGTGTGCTGTGCCTCTCCAGTGTGTCGTGCCACCTGCTCTATGTGCCGCGCCGACCAAGATTCCTCCAACTTCACCCAAATCGCGCACTAACTCAACCAATTTGCTTTGAATGGATTCTCTTTGATCTTGGCATGCAAATGACATTGATCCTCATGGAAATATCGTTATAAAGACATGGATTTGATTTTTGTTTCTCCACAACCCAGTTTTGTAATGTTTAGCATTAGCACTTTTTAACATTTTAATTCAACTCTCTTTTTTGAATCTCTTTTTTTATTTTTTGGCTGAAATGATGGAATTATTGGCAATTTTTGGTAGGGATAGCTGACATCAAATTTGGAAAAGGAGACCAGGGCTACGCCTGAAGATTTCAACAACTGAAACACTTTTGAAAATTTTAAAAAAATGAAATGTCAACTTTTCTTCAAAACAGAGTTTTGAAGAAAAGTCATAATCCATCCATATGATGATGAAATTTTTTGAAATGACAACTTATTAAGAGCCTCGCTCTGGCCTACTGGCTTTATTGGACATCTTGAAGACATAATTTGTGAAAACCTAGACCTAGTGACTGAAATGACACCTGCTAATCAAAAGACTGAAACAAGACTGTAAGTGGCTTTTAAAACTTGATTTCGATGAACAGACCTCAGCCAACAATGCAAGGCATGAGGGGTAATGAAGGACCAGACCCTTCCATCAGATTATGGCATGCCCCTAGCGAAATGCAACTGAGTGAAGCAAGTAGGACACCTAAATATGAAATGCAATAAATAGAGATGATCTCTAACAGAGGGATGTAAAGACCGACTCTAACATTGGCTCCAATGGAGATGGTAGCTCCTTGGAGGTGCCAAGAATGGTAGATCTATGGGAAAGCTAGATGTACATCCATTGGGCTATGGAGTCCATTATTTTAACACAAGACTCTTGACTCATTTATTGACTCAAACTAACTCAAACTGACTCAATTAGGAAATCAAAATGACTGAAAAACTAACTCGACAAACTGAACCAAAAACTGAAAATATTTCTTCAGAATTATAGCCTTCACTTCTGGCCCCAGACTGAAGAAAATATCCCAGCACACTCTTGTAATGAAACTGAAATTAAAATGGTATGTAAAATGACAATGTAGACAACAGAAACAACTCAGAAATGATACTTCTTGAGCAGTCGACCATTGACCGGCCCTCCAGTACATTATTCTATATTCATATCCTTCAGAAGAAAATCATTCTGACCATGATATGCAACAATTTTGAAGGGACCTTTCCAGAGCTTTTCAAACTTACCGTGCTTACCCTTTTCCTCATTCCTTGCGTCCCATTTCAGCACCACTTCCTCCAATTGGAATTTGTCCGCCTTCACTTTTATGTCATGGATTTTCTTGATCTTCTCCTGAAACTTGGATGTGTTTTGGAAGACATCTTCTCTTGTCTGCTGCAAGTGGACCATTTGATTTAGTCTTTGCTACATAGGATCTTCCTCACTTTCGGCCTCTTGAAGAAGTTTGACTACCGGAGCTACTAGAGAAGTAGGAAACAATGTATCAACTCCATAAACAAGCTCAAAGGGACACATACCAATGGATTTCTTTTGGCTGACCCGATCTGCCCAAAGTGCATTGACCAAATTCTTATGCCAACTCTTCTTGTTAATTTCCAGCAGCTTCTTAATGATGTTGACTAAAGATTTATTAGAAGACTCCACCAAACCATTGCCTTGCGGATGATAGGTGGTTGAGTGGCCTAAAATTATTTTATACTTGTTACAAAACTCAATCATCCTTTTTTATTTGAAAGTTGTTGCGTTGTCAGTGATTAACTTATTCTGGCAACCAACAGACAAGATGTTATTCGCAAGGAATGAAATAATTACCACATCTGTAGCTTGTCTGGTGGGAATTTATTCGATCCATTTCATGAAATAATCTGTTGCCGTGAGAATACATCGATGCTGACCGGAAGAAGCAGGATGAATTTCACCAATGAAATCCAACCCCCACTGCTGAAAAGGGGCACTCACCTCAATGGGTTTAAGCGGCAAAGGCTGTAATTTCTGCCCTCCTTCAAAAATCTGACATTTGTGATAGCTCTTGACCACCTTATATACATCAGCAAACAATGTTGGCGAATAGTATCCCGCTCTCAAAATTTTATTTTTCGTTGTTTTCCAAAAAAGGTGAAAACCACAATCTCCTTTGTGGAAATATTCCATGACCTGCTTTTCTTCTTCTTTCACCAAACAATTCAACAGAACACCACTAGGATCTTTCCAATAAAGTGTAAAATTTAGAATACAAAACTTAGCAGCTTTTAATTTGAGAGTTCTACTTTTGTTTCTAGTCATACCGGGAGGTGGCGACAAATTTTGCAGCACATATATGATATCTGAATACCATGGGGAAAGAACAAACATTTCGGATACCTGAATTGACGAACCTTCCTCATTCTCATCGGACATAGTAGCGATCAGATTTATGTCTAAGGCGTGCAAGTTGGATTCAACCATTAACTTTGCCAATCCCTGCCCTTTAACAAGCTTGGTGGGATTTATCTCCACAATGTACTCCAACAAAGCGGAAATCCACTTGCCTCTTCTTCCTTCTAGATCGGTTTGCACTAAAACATCCTTGACAGCAGCATTAGGAACATAAGCCAAAGTATGAGAATGCAAAACATATACCTGAAAATGTTTCAACGCTTTGACAAGTGCAAGGGCATGCTTTTCAATGATGTTGTACTTCAAGGCTGTATCTCTTATAGTGCAGCTGAAAAAAGCAATTGGTCTTTCATACTCCTCTCTTTTATGCATTAATAAAATTGCCATTGTATGCTCTGAAGCAAAAGAAAACAATATAAAATCTTGTGTGTAGTCCAGGCTGATTAGAACCGGAGCTAAAGAAAGAGCCAATTTGACTAAGTTGAAATATTTTACAGCCTCTTCCATCCACTTCACTTGGCTTTCCTTCTTAATCATGTTTGTAATCTCTCTTAGGTGTTCAACAAGATTAGGAACCAAGCGGCGTAAAAAATTCATCTTACCATTAAAAGATTGGATCTCCTTCTTGTTTTGGGGAAATTCAATTTGTTGAATCGCTTCTACACATGTTGGATCAATACGAATGCCATCTTTTGAGATAATGTGCCCAAGTAATTTGCCCTCATCCATTGCAAACAAGATCTTCTTTGGATTCAATGACAAAGCATATTTTCTGCACTTTTGAAAGACAATTTTCAAATGATACATGTGCTCTTCATCTGATTTGGAAAACACGGTCAGATCATCAAGGTACACAACCAAAAAGACATCCTTCTCATTTTCGAAAGCCAAGTCCATTGCCCGCTGAAATGTGGCACCCGCGTTCTTCAAACCGAAGGGCATTTTGGCGTAATGAAAAGTTCCCCACGGAGTGGTGAATGTTGTTTTATCATGGTCATCTTCATGGACCAAAATTTGGTTATATCAGGAATAACCATCGAGTAGTGACATCCGAGATGCTCCAACTACTCGCTGAAGTATATGATCCATTTTGGGCAATGGATAATTGTCCTTCAATGAAACTTTATTGAGATTCCTAAAATCAATGCACAAGCGAATCTCACCTGTCTTCTTTCGTACGGGAACCAAATTAGAGATCCAATTAGAAAATCGGATGGGAACAATGATTCCTAATTTGTAGAACCTATTTATCTCCTTCTCAATTGATGGCAGCGATTTTGGATTTAGCCTTCTCAACTTCTGTCTGAAAGGTTTTTGATTAGGCTTAATGGGAATTGTGCGCTGAATTATATTGGTATCATATGTCTTCAATTCAGAATAATCCCAAGCAAACACATCAGTAAAAGATGAAAACAAACTGATATGTTTGGATTTTACCTTTTGTAGTAGTGCTTTGGACAATTTTACCATTTTTGGATTTGCAGCTGTTCCGATATTGACCTCTTCAACACCCTTTTTTGTTGGCTGCAATGTTGGCTTGCGGGCTATGTCATCTTGATCAAAGAGTTCTTCTAAAGGTATCAAGCCTTTAGGAATGATTTTATCCTTTAGCTGCAACACTTCCATTTAATTGATCTACACATCATCTTCACAATCATCATGTTCTACATCAATTGAGGTATCATTAAACTTACCTTTGTTTTGCAGAAAATCATTAATTTCCTCGTCATCTTGGAAAACTTGCCAATATCTCTGATTGTCTGGGACAGTTGGACGATGCTTGACATGGATTTTGAATTTATTGCTTGAGTTCATAGGAATCTTTAAACTACTTGTTGCCTTAGCAAGTGCATCGGCAATGTCGTTTTGAATACAAGGCACACACGTCAAGGTATAATCTGAAAACAATTTCAGGATGTCTAGGACTGCATTTCGGTAAGCTCACATCCAAGGATGTTTTGCTTGATACTCACCTTTAACTTGCTTAATCACCAATTCGGAGTCGCCATCTACTGCAATCCTCTTAGCATCATCTTTCTTAGAATTTTTAAGCCAACAATCAAAGCTTCGTACTCAGCCTCATTGTTTGAACAATAAAAAGCTAGCTTATAAGAACATACCCACACATTACTAGGCACTTTGTTTGGAGCAGAAAAAGGATTGTGTACCCAAATACCAATTCCAGCCCCATCATTTCCCACTGCACCATCGAAATCCATGGTCCACAGGCCCTCTTCATCTTCTTCTATGTGTCGAAATTCTACCGACTCTGTTTTTCCTGCTTGATGTCCATTATCTTCAACTGATTGCCCAACAGTGTCTTGTTGTTCTTGTCCTTCTTTCTTCAAAATTTCTCTGAAATTCTTTGTTATTTCTGGAACACTTCCTGCTTCTACAAATTG
This sequence comes from Pinus taeda, assembly GCA_000404065.3. Taxonomy (NCBI): domain Eukaryota; kingdom Viridiplantae; phylum Streptophyta; class Pinopsida; order Pinales; family Pinaceae; genus Pinus; species Pinus taeda. The sequence goes on along the minus strand of APFE031083198.1, from coordinate 195,974 downwards.
ACTATCTATATCATTGAAACTATCTCAATACAAAACAAAAGACTCTAGATCTGTATGTACATAATTGATCGGATGATTGATCAGTTTCTCCTCACTTGTAATCATGTATTTCATTTTTGGTTCCCGATACAATTTTTTCATTTGGCCAAACACATGAATCATTGCATAGGAGTAATCTAGTTGTAATGTCCCTTTCAATTTCGCTCCCCCAAGACTTGGAAAGAAGCATTCCAAACCTGGGAGGAATGTCCGCCACAACAATATCCATCAAAACATTCTTTGTTGGGATTTGATCCAGACTTACAACCAAGTCTTTGATGAGCCCAATACATCTCACTCTGCTGGAATCAAATGAAAAGAGATCATGGTATTTCCTACTGATGTCCAAACCCAACTTCTCCATGATAGCTTTCGGCATAAGATTGTGAGAAGCACTAGAATCGAACATAGCATTATGCAACACAAAATCATGCACCCTTAAAATGATATAGAAAGGTGGCATATCACTATCTGAAGACTCATTATTCAATGCTGGCCCAAAAATCAATTATGGTTGATCATCTTCGACATTCACCATATCAGACATTGGATCAAAGTTTAAAATTTTAGAAACTTGTCCTCCATAACTGTTGTTCTTCATTATTTCAGTCAAGGGAATGGATACCTTCAATTTAGAAATTTCATTTTCTAAACTAAACGCTGAAATCTTTTCTACCTCTTTGACTGGGACATCTTTCTTCTCCTTTTCCTTCAATGCAATTGGTTGGTTTGATTTTTCTGCCGATGGAGATTTGTTGATATTATGATCAAATGTCTCTTTCCCTTTCTTTTGTGCACCAGGTGAATCATTCTTTGATGTTGAAGCTTCTTTCCTCTTCTGAATAACATGCACATCTCTATTTCTAAGTGAATATTGACGCTGATGGGCAGACAAATCATTAATATAACCTCTTTGGTACTCATCTGATTCTTCTTCCAAAACTGTGTCATTTGCTAAAATGAAATCTGCATCTTTGTGTACTGCTGAACTTTCTGCGTACTCCTCTTCTTCAGTAATATAAATTGGCATATCATCTGGAGTAAAAAAATGGTTTTCCTCCCCAATCACATTCTCCTCCTAATCTGACTCTAGACCAAGTACCACATTCTGTTGTAGAGGTGGCTGTACTGGTTGTTGTGCTGTCTGATCTGGGGCTCACTGCTCTCTTTGTTTGATTCTATATTGTGGCTGTTGCTGGCCACAAAAGTTAGGATTTCTAACTTGTGGCTCTGGTTTATCAAGTTTCACCCTTTCAATCATCTACTCCACCTTCTGAACTAATTGATTTGTTGAAGATGATTCTTCTTTTATTGTGACCTTCTTTTCTGCTCTTGCTCTAGCCCTCTTGGCTAGGAGATTTGCCTTAACGCTGACTACGATCTTTTGCATATCTTCCATTGTGGCAGGCTCTCTCTCTCTTAGTTGATAAGCCATGTCAGCATCAAAACCATCTGGAAACTTCATCATGGCTAGCCCCACAGGTGGCCTTAAATGATCAGGAATTGCTTTGTAAACTGAATTGAATCTAGTGCAGTAATCTTGAACGGACTCACCGACATTCCGCTTGATGTGCTCATATTCTTGAAGGATCTGAAGAGGATTTTTCTTGATTTCCCAACGATCTAAGAATTTTCTTTATATATCATCCAATGCAGCAATGCTAGCAGTGGGCAAAGCTCTGAACCATTTCCTAACTTCACCACTAAATGTTTGTGCAAACAATCTCATTGTTACATTTTCTGCATCAATCTCATGAATTCACAAAAATCTGCCATTCGGTCCACATGTTGTTGAGCGGTAGTGCTGTGAGGAGTGCCATCAAACAAAGGAATCTTTCTCTGATAATCTGTGGGCATATCATCTAGAACTTGAGGCAGCACGAGAGGTGCAAAACAGGAAGCCATCACTCTTAGCGGATTCAATCTGGGGGATGTTGGGGTAATAGGTGCAACTGATGTATGAGGTGTATTAGGAGGGGTGTGCGGAGGAGATGCAATTTTGGATGTAGAAGAAGAGCTTACTGTAGATCTTTGATACGAGACAATAGGCTACACAGGGATAGTGGGAATGAAGGGTGGTTCAGTGGGAATCCTTGAGCTAGATGCAATTGCAGAAGGTCCAAGAGTCGCAGATGCAGTTTCTAAGAAATCAACGAGGTTTGAAGCCACAATTGAAGCTTGAAGCTGTGTCAAAATATAATCATCAATTGACCGATTAGCCTTTCAGTTTTGAGATCTATAAGAAAATGAGGATTGGGGACAGTAGACTCAACAACACTTTCAGATTTGGTTTCAAACAATGATATTTCGAACTGCTCATCAAAATCAAGCTCTTCAAGGTACTCAAAAAGTGCAGGACATGAATAAGATTTAAACACGGGAATCACTGAACTCTCTTGATGAAGAACTCTTTGAATCACATTGGGATTTTCGTAGACAAGAGGAGGATCTAGATCGGGATTAGCTCTGGTATATCTCCTTGAAGCTAGTGTGCTATTTTCAAACAATCAAAAGGACATAAACAACTTTATTAGCCTATCACATCCTAAGCCTATCATCCATAGCTTAGAATCACCACATGTACTGGGGTGTTTGCAGGTTAGATTTTCCATTAATGAGACTAGACCAAAGATTGGCTCAAGTATCGTTTATCTACTTGCACTAATGCAAAGAAAAAGTGTTTCAATGCTACCTGGCTAATCTTCAGACTCTGTCTGTAGTGTCAAAACAAAGAATACTAAAAAATAATCAAATTCTATTCCCCAGCGAAGTCGCTGCTATGTTAGAGCCTATATGTACCTCAAGATAAAACGGTAAGCTTCTAGGTCCACATCAAACCACGCTCAGCCTCGTAGCTAGCCGTACGAGGACATGAGAGGGCTCTCTTTGGTTCAATCTCGACAAAGGATAATCGATGGGGCTCGAGATGATTCAAATAAAACTTATTTTAGGCTAGGTATGAAAGTACAAGGGTTTGATTTGATTTTTTGGGGGTTTTGAGTTGGAAAATGGGAGAGGCAAATTTGGATCTCGGGATGAGGCAGAATTTTTGCAGAGTTCTGATTGGGGCAAGGAAGGCAATTATTTTTATGATTTAGAGTGAATAAATGGATGGATAAGACCAGTGAGAAGCCAAGGAGGTAAAGAGAGTCTCAATATTCCTCTTCAAACAGATAAAAACATTGAAAATTCAACGAACTTCAAAGCAGAGCACAACAGTCCAATGAATTCTACCTTAATCACTCATTTGTTTAATTTCAGAAGCAAAGAGAAGGGATAATGCTACACATAAACATCAATGAACTTACAATTACATAGAGAACCACACCATAAAAACACAAAGCCACATGGATCCCAACAAGTTCTGCAAAACCCTAGTCTTTTCTTAACCAAAAACGCAGAGATTGAATGTACAATGATGTGCCAAGCATTGCCAAGTGTCCAACCTTGAAAATGACTCAGAAGATACATGATATAGACCATCCTAACCCACTCCCATGCCTCTATGGGTCGAGCTCATCATTCTAGGATCTGTTTCAACCAATTCTAAACAAAGCCCTAAAATCTAGGCAGTCAAACAACTTACCTCTATAAGGTAGGAAACTGATTCATTCATTAAATTTTCACTTTTTAATGAATGAAATCTCTAGAAAAAGTAAAAATATGTCAATATTACATCATGATCGTTCAATTACATCAAGATAGGTCAAAAATTACATCACAAAGAAAAACTAGTGAAACTGGCTGAATTTCTAAGCTGGAAGGTGAAACATTTGGCAAAACTCTTTTATGTGCTGCGCCAAATCCTATATGCATCGTGCCACTTTGGATCTGAATTTGAGGCACTTCCTGAAGCCCAAATTGAGCCCAGGATAGCTTGTTGGAAATACCTGCCTGTCTACTTTCCAACCCAAGTGGAATTTTTCACTTGGGTGTCCATTTACCCCTCCAAAACTTCAAGCTCCCAAGACGGCTTCCTGTGTTTCAAAATAGGGGCAGTGAGGTCATTTTTTGAGTGTTTGTGACCTCTTGTGGACTCAAAACTTGCCCAAAATTCTTGGCCATGCACCAGCAGTCATGATTTTTCATGCAAAATCCAAAAATATTAAGTTTTTTCCATTTGGAGCGCTCTAGCAAAAGCGAGCGCCACGTGGCGCGATGCGTAGGGAACCAAAACCTGTTTTCCAGTGCAAAAATTTTCAAAAATACAAAATTGCTCCAAATTTCTTGAAATTTGGGTTGTACCTTCTATATCAAGTGTCATGCTGGGCTAAATAGGCTTCAACCAATATCTAAAGACGGTCATGCTCCTTTTTCCTATTTTGCTTCTTTATTGCCTTCTTCAATTTTGCCTTTAGGTTTCTTATTCGTGCCTTGGCGCTCATATTGTGCAACCTATAATGGAAAGCCATGTGTATCAACAATGCTTTTTCCATATCAACCTTCTCTAGTAGTCTCTCCAGGTGGATGTTGATTCTCTTGAGCCAAGACTCCCGATCATCATTAATCTCTTGGTCCAATGAAGTGAGCTCAATCCTCTGCCTTTGGGCAGCTTGGCGATTCTCGCGGATGTTTTGCAACTGTATGGTTGCCTGCTGATCTTCGAGCTGGTTGTTCCTCTATTCCAAGTATTTCACAGTCCACTTAGCCCTCTCCAAGTCAAGGGACAAGGCTGTGATCTCTGTCTGCTGCTCCTGGATGATCTCTCTAAGATGTGCATATTCTGAGCCCATGTTTGTAACATCATCCTGAACGAGAATGAAATCAGTCTCTCGCTCACTTGAAGGCCCCTCGTCCTACATTGGCATTTTGCCTCTCTCCTGTACCTATGATGCTGATGTCAGAAGCGAGGCCCCTTGCACCCCGGGTGGAGATAACACTCGCTTTGCTGCTGCAAATAATTGCGTCATGCCCTTCTGATATGTAATGAAGACCGGTATAGTAGCAGTGTGTGGATCATGGCATTCCTGCTGATGAGAAGGTCCACCAGTCTCATGCTCGACCTCTAAAGGTCCCTGTGAAGCTCTGAAAAAGTCACGAGAGATGAAATCATCCCAAGTGATGCCCTATAATCCAAGCTGATGAACAACCAAAATCTTGATGAGAGCAAAATGGCAAATACTGTTGAACTGCTGCTCAAGGGTCTTATGCTACATAAAGGCGGTCATCCTCTCTATGTTTTGGCATATGAAATATGGAACGTTCATTATCCTTACCCAGGTGAAATGCATGAGAAACCTGATGTGATAAGAATATAGTCGGGAGAAGCGACCTTCACAACTGAAATACTTCATGATTAATTTCATTAATGGAGCATATTCATCCTTGAGATATCGGAAAGGGAAGACTCTCTTTAACTGCCACAAGAAACCAGGTTTAATATATGGCTCATAATGTTTCCGGTCGATCTTCTGCCTCTTGTTCCATGGTTCTCCAATGTTAGGTAGGCCGGTTTCCAATGAGATAGAATCTAGTGTAAGTGTGAAAGTGACACCAGCCAAAGTAACTCAATCACCATGTAAATGTAATACCAATAAGTGAGCCAACTCATGGTGAACTTGAATAGTAGCAACCTTCTCACAAAATTCAAAACATGACTGAAACTGGAAACAAGAGACGGCAAGAGGGCAGGCCTGCAATTCTGTAAGGGTGGTCGGTTCTTCTCTAACATGTCTGCCACCTTTATCAGTTCTCTGGGGTGTATGTCCCTCTGTGGGTGATTCACTTTGGATCTCCACTTCATTATCGGATGAATGACCGGATGACATGACTGCTGCTATACAAACTATTTTGAGGAAATGCATGTTGTTGATAAAACTGTGTTGAACTGCTCCTTGTCATGTGATTGAATTCTGCCACCAAAGGGAAAAATGCAACAAGGGACTGTTAGGAAGAGGGAAAGTAGTAAGGGATTAGGGACTATTGGGACTATAGGGATTAGGGAAATGTAGGAGGGTTTTGAGGGATTTGATGTATAGGGTTAGGAATTGTTGTGTAGGATATGAGGTGTGGGGTTTGAGAATTTGGGAAAGGGAATATAGAAGGAATTAATGAACTTAGGGAGGGGGTAGGAAATTAGGGAATGATGAAAACAAGGGAGAAATGGGATGGAGGAGTGACTTTGGCAGCAAAACATTGATTTTGAAACCCACAACAATTTTTCTTTGAGGTAATTTGGAGGTAGGGTTTAAGATTTTTGTTCAATTGTTATCATCCACAAACCACCATAACTTATCATAAAATTGGATGAAACACCAAGATAACGACCCTACCTGGAAAATCCACGCAAGTTATGGGCAATCTAGAGAGATTTCAAGAAAATTCGGGCTTTCAGGTGTATGCATCACACCACATACCCAGTGCACCGCCCGTGTTATTTAACATTGTGTGGTTTCTCCCAGTGTGCCCCACCTCTCCAGTGCACTGTGCCACTTGCAATATGTTCTGCGCCGACCAAGCTTCCTCCAACTTCACCCAAATTTCCCACTAACTCAACCAATTTTCTTTGAATGGCTTCTCTTTGATCTTGGCATGCAAATGACATTGATCCTCATGGAAATATCCTTATAAAGACATGGATTTTATTTTTGTTTCTGCACAACCCAGTTTTGTAATCTTTAGCATTGGTACTTTTTGAAATTTTAATTAAACTCTGTCTTTTGAATCTCTTTTTTGATTTTTTGACTGAAATGATGGAATTCTTGGCAATTTTTTGCCGGGATAGCTAACATGGAATTTGGCAAAGGAGACCAAGGCTGCACCTGAAGATTTCAACGGCTGAAACACTTTTGAAAATTTATAAAAAGTGAAATGTCGACTTTTCTTCAAAACAGAGTTTGAATAAAAGTCATAATCCATCCATATGATGATGAAAATTTTTGAAATGACAACTTATTAAGAGCCTCCCTCTGGCCTACTAGCTTTATTGGACATCTTGAAGACACAGTTTGTGAAACCCTAGACCTAGTGACTGAAATGACAACTGTTGATCAAAAGACTAAAACAGGACTGTAAGTGGCTTTTAAAACTTGATTTCGATGAATAGACCTGAGCCAGTAGTGCAAGGCATGAGGGGTAATGAAGGACCAAACCCTTCTATTAGATTATGGCATGCCCTAGCGGAATGCAACTGAGTGAAGTGAGTGAGACACCTAAATATGAAATGCAATAAAGAGAAATGATCTCTAATGAAGGGATGTAAAGACCGACTCTAACACCAGGGACATAACAGGCTTGACATTTTCTAGTGAACTCAAGGGCATGGAAGGTCAGAGGGAAGATATAATGAGGAATATTGGACTCCTAATGTCTAATTTCATTAGTTTTGTTAGAATTTTTGTCTTCTAGCCAATAGTAGAGCTCTAAAAACTAACATTCGCAATGGGTTTCACTGATCTGATCATCTCTACCAGTTAAGGGAATGTGATTTACATCTATGGAGGGAGGGATTAATGGATTAACAAATTTCTCCTGGGATTTTCTCTTTGGAGGCATGATTAGGTCAGTGGAGAATAACAATAATTAACAGGATATCTTACCAGGAACAGTCTGAGGTAAATGAATTGTTAGGAGAAAAGAGACAGTGTTGACAATTCTGATCCGGTTGAGGTTGAACAAATCCTTTGAGACTGGTCACTTATAGAAACTGTGAATTACACATAATAAGCAGTGAAAGGGAGAAAAAAGGATGGTTTGAAAGCTTTTAAAGGAATATAGGTAATTTCCGTTGGAGGTGGCACAGGATTGTTAAAGTGTGAACGGCTACCCAAGAAGACAAATATATTCTCGAACGGTAATTTTGTTGGGAGAAAAATTAATTGGGAAATGGATATGCGATGTGGCAGGAGATGAGTGGCGGAGGTGATGAAGTGGGGACATGGTAAAGAGGATGAAGGAAAGGTTGTTTCAGAGGGGGTAATTGGTGGTCAGTAGTATCCCCTGAGGGGGTGCGAAATTATGAGAATGCACCACATTAGGATGGGGCCTACCAGGAAAACTGCCTTTCTAGGCCCCCCCCTTCCCTCCCCCGCCCCCCCAGCAGTAAAGGTAGTGTTAGTGTCAGTCTTTCCAGCCTTCCTCCAGTGATCAAATATGCTCTTACAAAGTGATTTTGAAGTGTCAAGGTCAAATTTTGTCATTTCAGTGAGTCTTCAAGCCAAATTTGGTCACTAGGCATTAGGTCTAGGGTTTGCTCTCACTCTTTTCAAAGTTTCCCAAACGCCAATCTATGTCACTATTCAGCTGAGTCTATCATCATTCATAGGGTTTTCATTATCATCTCAGTGTCTAATGAGTCATTTTACATCTTGTTCATGCTTCAGTTGTGCCTTGGCAAGTTCATTTCCCTCTCCTAGGGTTTTGAAGCAAATTTCTCTTGGACGGTCAAACATGGCCAAACTTGTTTCCTGATGTCATACACCTCCCTATCCTTAAGTACCTTACAAGCTTCCATCCTCAATATTCCCAAATTCCTCATTTTCGCACAAACCCTAGTTTCTAGCTACAACTTGGCAATTTTCTAGGTTGGGCCTGTGTTTTGCCCTTTTGGACCCCTTCCCCTCACTCAATCTCTAATATTCCACTTTCACCTACTTCCTAACATCCCTCCCTACTCCCCAAAATTTCCTCAAGAATTTAGAAGCCCCTTATCCCCTTCATTTCACTTCATTTCGATAAAATTCCTTGTTTCACGCGTCAGGATAAGTTTCACTCAAATGATGTTTCAGAGCAATAAAAGATGAATTTGGGAAAACTGAGAGAGGTTGTTGTCCACAACATGCCAAGGAAGAACAACCTCCTTCATGTTTTTCACAGGTGTCATGGTTTTAGAGAAATGTCAAAATTACAATCACTAGATCCAAGGAGGTTGGCCAAGGCACTAAAACGACGGAAAAAGCCCGATCCCCTCCATATCTTTGCCAAGGTTTCACTCAAGGACCAAGGCACTAAATAGCCTAGCCACAGCACAAATCCTAAGAAATTTTGAGCATTTTGGGTAAATTTTGGTTTTTTTAGGCAATTTACAGGTTTTCTCCATTAACGGGTCTCACCCCCCGTGAGACCCTTCATCCCGGCAACTCCATTTTGCAAAAACTCAGCATTTCCAGATTTTTCATGCAAATTTACACATGCTCATCAAAGGACTAGAGATTTGGCGAAGTTTTGGGCCTCTAGAAAGTTAAAAAACAAGGAAAAAATGACTTTCTGCCACATTTTTGACACACATAAAGCAATCTTGGGAGATTGCAATTTTGGAGGGGCAAATGACCACCAAATTCAGAACTTCCAGTTGGGTTGGAAACTAGACTCACATACCTTTCCAACAAGCCTACTCTTGCTTCATTTGGACACCCAGAAGTGCCCAAAAAGTGGTCCCAAAGACGCCCAACCCGTCAGGCAGAGGCGCGCGGCCTGTCAGGCAAATTTCTCCAAATTTCACTGTACAGCTCAGCAAAACGCAGTTTGGCCCTGTTTGACTTTTTGGAGTGGATTGTTATCCTCCTTGATGTAAATAATATAATTTTTTTGATACTTTTACACTTATGTATCTCTTCTAGAAGATTCATTCATGACATAGGTGAAAATTAAATGAATGAATTGGTTTCCTAGTTTATTGAGGCAAGTTGTTTTGACTGCCTAGTTTTCATTGCTAAGTTTAGAAGTGGTTGAAACAGCTCCTAGGATAGTGAGATCGGCTTCTAGAGGCAAGGAAAGGTGTTAGCTTGCCTATATTATGTATTTTCCTAGTCATTTTCAGGGGTTGGAAGGTTGGACTCTTGAGGGAGAAGCTATCATTGTATTATTTCACTGTATCTCTGCAATTTTTGGCTAAGGAAGACCAGGGTTTTGCAGTCCTTTTTGGGATTCTTGTGGTTACATGTATTGATGGTGTGTTTCTCTATGTACCTGTAAGTGTGTTATGTGAATCATTTCCTTTCTTTTCCTTCTGCACTTTAAGAAAACGAAGTGTTAAAGTAAGAATTCATGACTGTCATGCTCTGCTTTTAAGTTTGTTTAATTTCAATGTTTTCTACTGTTTAAGGAGAATTCAAAGTTATTGTTTGCTCTCCTTAACTCCTCACCTGTCATTCCTAATCATCCACCTCAATCAAAGGCATCAATACTGTCTCCTACCTCGCCCCAAAGAACCCCCTGCAGAAACTGTGTCCAATCCCCGCACCCAAAATTGCCATCCCCTCAATTTGCCACCAAAAACCCTAAAAACCCCAAATCAACCCTTTTGATCAGTTTACTAGCCTAAAATCAGTGTTACCCTATTGGTCATATCATCCATTGAATATTTTACTGAGATTGACTGGAGAGAGCCTTCTCCTGCCCCGTAAGGCTAGCTACGAGGCTAAATGGTTTGATGTTGCCTTGAGGTTTGCCTTTTTCAGCCTGAGGTGAAATTTCAAGCGCTAACATACTGGAAACCATACTGGGGAAGAACAAACTTGTGGTAGATTGATGTGTTTGTTTCATAAGTCTTAGACGGAGTCTGAAGATACGCCAGGTAGCCTTCGAACACGCTCTTGTTTTACATCAGCGTTAGTAGATAAACGTTGCTTCAGTCGATCTCCGTGAGCTTGTTAAAGTAGCGCTTCATTGGCAGTTTTACCCCAGTGTATTTGTAAACTTTGAACTTTTGGATGATTAGTTGAGAGTTTTCACGATCTGAAATCATTCACCTGGCGACTCCTTTCATGAAGAATCCAGCAACCTGTGCTTCATGGTGACTTCACTGCAGAGAGATCAGTAGCTGTGAAATTTTCAAGATGGATCGGATTGCAAGAAGATATGCTCCCTTGAGCCGATATCACATCCCTGGTTTTCCAAATAAAATTGCAAAGGTAGATTGGTCAAGGAATCTGCCTATATTTAATGATGATGGTAAGAAGGATGCTGCTTTACATCTGGTTAGATTTCATATGCATGTTCGCAAGTTGAAGGTGGATTTTCCTGAAGATTTCTTGATGAAGATATTCTTGGCCACTCTGGAAGGTAAAGCCCAATCATGGTATGAAAGTTTGCCGCCTGCTTGTATTTACTGTTTAAAGGATTTTCATGCTATGTTCATTGAACGATATAAGGACTCTTATCCATGATCAACATTGGTTCAAGACTGTTGCAAGAATGCTTATAGTTTTATTGAAAGCCTTGAGAAATATTACGAAGATGATAATTTTATGGATGTTGAGATCATGGAGGCTTTGTATGAGAATCCATTTCAGCAGCACACAGAAATCTTAGAGGATACTTGTCAAGATCAGAAGGCTGAAGATTTCCATATGGTTGAAAATGAGGAAAGAGAAAATGTTTTTTTAGATCTATCCATAGAAGAAGACAACATGTAGGTAACGCAGGAAAGTAATGTTCCAATCTCAGAAAGTGATAATGATAAATCAGATCGGGAGATAAAATGTGATGAGGCAAGACATGTTGTTCCGGATCTCATAAAAGGGAGTTGTATTGTCGCGGCTGCCTCAAATGAAGAAAATGGAGTAGCAGACCGAAATGCTCTCATCTCACCAGCACTAGATCTTCATGAGGAGGTAGTTCATTGCCTATTTGAAAAACAAGACAAGATCTTCGCTCAAGTAAGTGAAAAGGTTCCTTCGGATGAATTTATAGTAGATGATAGAAATGTCATCTTTGCACCTCAAGAATCAGCTGAAGTTTCTTTCCTTATGATTGAAGAATGTAATAAGGAACTTGATAATTTGGTTGTGATATCATTTGAAGATGACTTACCATATTGTCAGACTACAGAAGATCAGATCACATAGGATTACCTTTCAGATTCTTCATATGTTTCATGTGCTGAAATGCTTTTCCAAGAAGAAATCTTCCCATCCATTTGTTCAGAGTTTTTTGAAGCCCATGAGCATACTTTTACCGAAGCACATGATGAAGGCAGGTCAGAATTTGAAACAAAGGACACCTTGATCTTTCAGCAGGAGGTGGCAGTGGCAAATCTTCATGTATTTCACGATCCTCTAGCAAGTTTGTTGCAGCCAGCAGTGATAGTGTTTATTGTAGTGTTCAGTGATGAAGGAGATCATGGTCAGCTATGTTTTTGGATGCCCAAGGACAGGTTTGTACTGTTGACCAGAAGTTCTGATAGGAAGAATCAGTCAAGAAGCCATCTTCTTGATTGGTTGCATTGGCATTTTGATATAG
>APFE031083198.1:153306-183648 GCA_000404065.3 Pinus taeda | reverse complement strand
TAGGGTTTTCATTATCATCTCAGTGTCTAATGAGTCATTTTACACCTTGTTCATGCTTCAGTTGTGCCTAGGTAAGGTCATTTCCCTCTCCTAGGGTTTTGAAGGCAATTTCTCTTGGACGGTCAAATCATCAGCCAAACTTGTTTCCTAATGTTCATAAACCTTCCCCTATCCTTAAAGTACCTTACCAAATGCTTCCCATCACTCAGATTCCCCAAATTCCTCATTTTCGCACAAACCCTAGTTTCTAGCTACAACTTGGCAATTTTCTAGGTTGGGCCTGTGTTTTTCCCTTTTGGACCCCTTGCCCTAACTCAATCTCTGAGATTCCACTTTCCCCTGCTTCCTAACATCCCTCCCTACTCCCCAAAATTTCCTAAAGAATTTAGAAGCCCCTTATCCCCTTCATTTCGCTTCATTTCGACAAAATTCCTTGTTTCACACATCGGGATAAGTTTCACTCAAATGATGTTTCAGAGAAATAAAATATGAATTTGGGAAAACTGAGAGAGGTTTTTGTCCACAACATTCCAAATAAGAAAAACCTCCTTCCCCTTTTTCACAAGTTTCATGGTTTTAGAGAAATGTCAAAATTACAATCGCCAGATCCAAGGAGGTTGGCCAAGGCACTAAAATGACAGAAAAAGCCCGATCCCCTCCATATCTTGGCCAAGGCTTCACTCAAGGACCAAGGCACTAAATAGCCTAGCCACAGCACAAATCCCAAGAAATTTTGAGCATTTTGGGTAAATTTTGGTTTTTTTAGGCAATTTACAGGTTTTCTCCATTAACGGGTCTCACCCCCCGTGAGACCCTTCATCCCGGCAACTCCATTTTGAAAAAACTCAGCATTTCTAGATTTTTCATGAAAAATTACACATGCTCATCAAAGGACTAGAGATTTGGCGAAGTTTTGGGCCTCCAGAAAGTCAAAAAACAAGCAAAAAATGACTTTCTACCACATTTTTGACAGACAGAAAGCAGTCTTGGGAGATTGCAAGTTTGGAAGGGAAAATAACCACCAAATTCAGAAATTCAAGTTGGGTTGGAAATTAGACTCATAGAAATTTCCAAAAATCCTACTCTTGCTTCATTTGTACACATATAAGTGCCCCAAAAGTGGTCACAAAGGCGCGCGACCCTTCACGCAAATTTCTCCAAATTTCACTGTACAACTCAGAAAAACGCAGTTTGACCCTGTTTGACTTTTTGGAGTGGATTGTTATCCTCCTTGATGTAAATAATATAATTTTTTTGATACTTTTACACTTATGTATCTCTTCTAGAAGATTCATTCATGAAATAGGTGAAAATTAAATGAATGAATTGGTTTCCTAGTTTATAGAGGCAAGTTGTTTTGATTGCCTAGTTTTCAGTGCTAAGTTTAGAAGTGGTTGAAACAGCTCCTAGGATAGTGAGCTCGACCCCTAGAGGCAAGAAAAGGTGTTAGCTTGCCTATATTATGTATTTTCCTAGTCATTTTCAGGGGTTGGAAGGTTGGACTCTTGAGGGATAAACTATCATTGTATTATTTCACTGTATCTCTGCAATTTTTGGCTAAGGAAGACCAGGGTTTTGCAATCCTTTTTGGGATTCTTGTGGTTACATGTATTGATGGTGTGTTTCTCTATGTACCTGTAAGTGTGTTATGGGAATCATTTCCTTTCTTTTCCTTTTTCACATTAAACAAACGAAGTTTTAAAGTAAGAATTCATGACTGTCATGCTCTTCTTTTAAGTTTGTTTAATTTCAATGTTTTCTACTGTTTAAGGAGAATTCAAAGTTATTGTTTGCTCTCCTTAACTCCTCACCTGTCATTCCTAATCATCCACCTCAATCAAAGGCATCAATATTGTCTCCTACCTCGCCCCAAAGAACCCCCTGCAGAAACTATGTCCAATCCCCGCACCCAAAATTGCCATCCCCTCAATTTGCCACCAAAAACCCTAAAAACCCGAAATCAACCCTTTTGATCAGTTTACTAGCTTAAAATCAGTGTTACCCTATTGCTCATCTCATCCATTGAAGATTTTACTGAGATTGACCGGAGAGAGCCTTCTCCAGCACCGTAGGGCTAGCTACGAGGCTAAATGGTTTGATGGTTCCTTGAGGTTTGTCTTTTTCAGCCTGAGGTGAAATTTCAAGCGCTAACAGGTAGGATGGAGAGGGGGGGCTATAAAAAGATATGAACTATTGATGACGTAGATGGGTGAATCCCAGAGTTTTGACTGCAGGCCCTTTTAACCACAAATGACGAAATAAATTCCTCCATACACACCTTTATTTCTTGCTTTTGAACTTAGGATAATATCAAAATATGAAATATATATAAAAATATTTTATCCCATCATGCAATTTTTCTTTTTACAATGTTTTTGAGACTTGGGGAAAATGCACATGAGCATATTCATAAATAAGCTATTTCTACCTACCCTTTAACTAAGCTAACATTTTTATTCTTCCAAGGGGTGCACTTACACTAGAAAACCCACATTATTTTCTTTTATGAAAAATGTAAAACTATCTAAGTCCTATCACTTATTTCTCCTATTGATTCAGATTAAATAGTTGAATCAATGTCAATTTCTACTTAACAACTGATTTACCAAGATTAAACTTTTTGGCAAATCTTTACTCTCTAGTCTAATATACTTAAATTTAAACATTTTTAACCATGATTATATTGTATAATTAAATAAATAACTAGTCATTGTGGCATTTTAAACAAGTTGCACACATTCAATGATGAAGAAAATTATCTATCAGTAGTGACATTTAGACTTGCAACACTTTCAATATTATTTCTTTTTGTTTTTCTTTCTTTTGGTGGGGTTCAATCTTATTTATATTTTTTAATTGTTTTCCTTTTTTTGTATACCCTCTTTCATTTTTTTATTCTATTTTTCTTTTATTTTGAAATCATTTGTAGATTGACAATTATTTACAATATAAGATTCCTGAGATAAAATACTCAATCACCTTGAGATCCTATAAATGATAGGGCTCTAACACAAGGAAAATTCAAGTTCAAGCTCACGAATGGAAGGATTGAAATAGTCCTTGGTATTTTGCACATCCTAGAATTAACCAAAAATTTGGTCTATGTAAGCAAGATGAGTGATGAGGGTGTAAGAATAGTGTTTGAAAATGACACCTACAAGATGTTTTGAGTAGTAATGGTATTTTTCGCAGAAGTTTGGAGTAGAACTTTGTAGAAGCTATTGGGAAGCACTTATTAGTCATAGTTGCAACATTCCATTATTCCTACGATTGGAATAGGAGAAGGAAAAACTCCTACAACTTCTTGAGAAAAGACTATGTTGTGCCATTCAATACTGGGACATACCAGAGAGAAGGTTATTTTCGTACTACAAGATAATGCACCCTAGAAGGTATTGTCATGCAGAAAGAGTTAATCTTGCGAGCAAAACCAACCTCCCTAGAAGCCTAAGACTTTCTAGTGACAAACAAGACAATTAAGAGCAATCCTTCTCTAAACATGCATTTACCATACAAGAAATCAAGTGTTTAGATCCTACCTGTAGTCCAACGCTGTTGTAGTAGTCCAGCCTCGTCGATCCGGATGAGCTCCTCCTTCACTTCGAAACCTGCATTCACTAAAAATCAAACGATTACATAGCACCTGAATATCTCATAAAATAAAACATATTTAACATATAGACCAAGGAGTATATGAAACAACTCATTAATAACAAATTGTTGAGAAGAATGGACTTATTTGTATTAATAGGAAACAAAAGAAACTATTACAACCTGAGCCTTGTTGTTGTGCAAGTTCCTCCCAGGGTCCAGCAATATTTTTCCTTTACTTTGATAAGCTCACCCACTTCCAAATGAAACAAGAAAAGATGGGAATCTCTCCTCACAAGCTTCTACAAGGAAGTCCTAATTCCAGTAGCATCTACCCTTTGGAATATTCAACTTTCAACCTCCCCTCCTCTGGCCCAATGCCTGTATTTATAATGCTCTAGAGGAAGTTAATCAGGTCCACCATCAATGGGATAATCCCCTCTTTGGATGGGGTAGCTCCTCTCTTGATGGGATAAGTTCCTCTTTCATAGGGATACATGAACCATCTGGAGGCGCTCAATACACGTCAAAAAAGCTTCTAGAATGCTCTAGAAATGACCACAAGTAACTTTTTTAAGATGAAACTCGCCCCTTTTGACCTTTACAGGAGTACACACCCATCCCTTTACATACAGAGCGTGCAAGGACGCAGGTACTGTGAACTTGGGATGCGTACACGTAGGTAAGGATGAGAGAATCTGTGTACCCAGAGATAAATATGTTTTTAATGACTTTCTCTCTTTTTTGAAGTTTGACATGGACAACAGAGGTATGAGGCTTGCCAAGGAGGATAGTGTGACTGTTGATGGAGCCATACTAACTGCAAATAGTCATGGTGACAAATTTTAGTGTAACAAATTATCCCCTAAAGTGCGAAGCCTGTAATAGATTAGGGTTTTATATCATCTAGGAAGGGTGAAGTACTTTATGATTTCAAGGATTATCTTGTGGAGAGCCCAATCAGAACCTGCAATTTTCAACACAAAATACATGTATAATATTATATCATTGTTGAGGTAGGCATTCCCATACTCAGATCAAAAAACTTTAACTAACAGACTAACTACTACTCTGATACAGGAATGATTTCGTAGTACATCATAATCATAGACTCATGTAGTCACAGTATGGACGCATCCATCTGTTTATAATTGGTCTACTATATAATGAGTACAAAAATCCTCGCAGCCTGGATGGTGGAAACTAGATCCAGGGTCTTCATTTCTACTTACCAGAAATGGTGGGGGAAAAAGAGAGAAGAATGAGCATATTTGTTATCCTTTTTTCTCAGAAAAAACCTTATTACCACTCTTGAACATGACACTTTTTCCTTCACCTGGCTTGGGAAATCCTTTCCCTCACAGTTGATCAAGCCAGATTGAAATTCTTAAACCGGGTTCCGGGTATTAACTTTGAGTCCCCAGCGAAGTCGCCAATTTTTCATGCGGAAAGAGTTAATCTTGCAGACAAAACCAACCTCCCTAGAAGCCTAACACTTTCTAGTGACAAACAAGACAATTAAGAGCAATCATTCTCTAAACATGCATTTACCATACAAGAAATCAAGTGTTTAGATCCTACCTGTAGTCCAACGTTGTTGTAGTAGTCCAGCCTCGTCGATCCGGATGAGCTCCTCCTTCACTTCGAAGCCTGCATTCACTAACAATCAAACGATTAAATAGCACCGTGAATATCTCATAAAATAAAACATATTCAACATACAGACCAAGGAGTATATGAAACAACTCATTAAACAAATTGTTGAGAAGAATGGACTTATTTGTATTAATAGGAAACAAAAGAAACCATTACAACCTGAGCCTTGGTGTTGTGCAAGTTCCTCCAGGGTCCAGCAAGAGTTTTCCTTTACTTTGATAAGCTCACCCACTTCCAAATGAAACAAGAAAGGATGGTAATCTCTCCTCACAAGCTTCTACAAGGAAGTCCTAATTCCAGCACATCAACCCTTTGGAATGTTCAGCTTTCAACCTCTCCTCCTCTGGCCCAATGCCTATATTTATAATGCTCTAGAGGAAGCTAATCAGGTCCACCATCAATGGGATAAGCCCCTCTTTGGATGTGGTAGCTCCTCTCTTGATGGGATAAGTTCCTCTTTCATAGGGATACATGAACCATTTGGAGGAGCTCAATACACGTCAAACAAGCTTCTAGAATGCTCTAGAAATGACCACAAGTAACTTTTTTAAGATGAAACTCGCGCCTTTTTACCTTTACAGGAGTACGCACTCATCCCTTTACATACAAAGCGTGCAAGGACGCAGGTACTGTGAACTTGGGATGCGTACACGCAGGTAAGGATGAGAGAATCTGCGTACCCAGAGATAAATATGTTTTTAATGACTTTCTCTCTTTTTTGAAGTTTGACATGGAGAGCAGAGGTATGAGGCTTGCCAAGGAGGATAGTATGACTGTTGATGGAGCCATACTAACTACAAATAGTCATGGTGACAAATTTAAGTGTAACAGGTATGTCTAATTTCTCTCGGGATTTTGATTTATTTTAACATGATTTAAATGGCAAGAAAAATTGAGTAATATTCTCCTCTAGTTCTATGAGGTCAAAGGGAATATTAATGTTGGTGGACAATGATGTGTTTAGAATGGTGTCAATTCCATCACTAGGTGAATATATGTACTATGTCTCATTTAGAGATGATTTATAAAGGAATACATGGATTTATTTCCTCATGAAGAAATATAATTCTTTGAAAAGTTCAAATATTTTAAGGATCTTGTGAAAAAATAGACATAGAATAAAATTAAGGTGTTGAGGACAAATAATGATGGATAATTCTATTGAAATGAATTAAAATAATTCTAATAGTAGAGTGATATAGTAACATAAAATACTATTCCATACACACCTCAACAAAAGGGAGTTACGAAAAGGATGAACATGACACTAGTAGACAGAGAATGGAGCATGCTCAACGATGTTGAATAAGGATAGAAATAATGGGTAGAGGCAATGGAAATTGTGTATTATATAATAAATGGATCACCTTCATTAGCATCATATGAAAATACTCCACATGAGGTAGGAATTCGTAAGAAACCTTCTCATAAACATGTTTGGGTATTTGGCTATGATTGCTATGTACATTTTAAAAAGGAGAATATGAGTAAGTTCGATAAGAAAGCTAAAAAGTGTATCTTTATTGGATATAAATATGTTTTGAAAGGTTATAAGCTGTGTAACCCATAAAATAAGAAGGTTTTGTATACTTGAGATGTATTATTTAGAGAAGCCAAAGATGTTGTCAAATAGGAACTCCTACCAAGGGATAAAGAACCAAAAAAAGTTAGAGTTTGAAATGAAGGATGATGAATGAAACTCTACAGAAGAATAGGAATCAAAAAATGAAGAACCACATACTCTAACCTGGAGGAGATTGGTTAAAGAAAGACTGCATCTATAAAGGTATAATCCACTTAATTTCTATTCCAAAACTTCTTTTCTTGTTATGATGATCCTATAATTGCTATGGAGGCAGTGGATTCAGAGGATGGAAACCTATGGAAAGAGGTCATGGTTGGAGAAATGGAAGCCTTAGATAAGAATGAGCCTTGGGATCTAGTGGAGTTGACATATCGATAAGAGTATATTGTCAACAAATGGATTTTTGAAAGGAAGTTGAATGCAGAAGGCATAGTGGAGAAATATAAATCTTATTTGGCAGCAAAGGGTTATACCCATGTAGAGGGAATTGAATGTCTTCTCCTATTACGAAGGTAACTTCAATTAGATTTATTTTATTTTCACTTTTTCCTTTGATTTTGAAGTAGAATAGTTGGATGTGAAGACATAATTCCTATATAGGGATATGGAAGAAGAAATCTACATGGAGGAGGAAAAAGTATTTTCTATGAAATGAAAGAAAGAGCTAGTATACAAGATGAAAATTTTCTTGTATGGGTTAAAGTAATCATTGAGGATATGTTATATATTATATATATTATAATATATTTATCTAATATTATTATATCAAATTAGTTGGTGATCATGTTATTTATTTGGTACTGTATGTGAATGATATGTTGCTAATTAGAGATGATAGGAAAATCATCTAGGAAGTGAAAACTTAGTTTTCCTCTAAATTTGACATGAAGGATAGGCACAAACTATATCTTGGATATAGAAAGTAAAAGACATTGACAAATAAAGAAACTCTAGTTAAGTCAAAGGAAGTATGTAGAGACAATATTATAGAGGTTTAATATGTATAAATGTAAATTAATAAAGGGGCCTATTCTTGTAGGTGTAAAGTTATATGAAAATCAATGTCCCAAGATGTAAGAAAAGGAAGAGGACATGTCATGTGTTCCATAAGCCAATGTGGCTGGAAGCTTGATGTACGAAATGGTTTGTACTAGATGTTAGGCCCCTATACTACTAGTGTAGACCCTTAATGTTATTAGTGCAACCCCCTTATTATATCGTTCTGCCCATTTAGTCCCCATATTTTTATTATTGTGCCCCATAGAAGCCCATTATTGTTATTGTTGTGCCCTTATAATATTATTGTTATTTCAACTCTAATTATATTATGAACCCTTAGACTCCTATGTATAAAAATGAGGTCTTGTCACTTGTATCATCCAGGAATTGTTCATTTGTGTAATGTAAAAGAGTTCTCCCCCTCGAAGAGGCTTATTTTAAAGTCGTTGATCTATCTCTTCTTCTATTTTGTGAGCTGGTTCATAACATTTGGTATCAGAGCTTTGGATTCTAGGGTTCATTACTTCAAACAAGTCATCATGGAATTTTCCCTATAACTTTTTTTCTCCAAAGCTTCAGAAGCTAGAAAACAATCCATTTGAGGCGAAATCGTGATGAACTTTATGACCGAATTTCAGACTATTTTGTGCTATATTGTTAGAGATACGATCTAAAAATGTTACGGTTTTTGTAGGTTTCCGAATTCCATCTCAAACAGGTGACCTTGGGAAAATCATCATAAATTTCTCTTTGGGCATCGGATTTGAATTTCATAAAAACTAACAGAGATAGGATAGAATTTAGTTTGTTGGGTATTAGTTTTAGGGTTGAAGGCCAAAAAATGACACGTGGAACTTTGTACAATATCACTTTACTAAACTAGTCTATAATCAGGTCATCATGGGAGATTGGGCATAACTCTTTCTTGGAGAATCCAATCGTGATAATACTTGTGGGGTTAGAAATAGGACTCAGAGGGATACCACAAGACGAAATTTCAGAACATGGAGATCTGAAATTATAGACTTACAATCATTTCAAGGTTGAGCTCCTAAAAGCAAGAGAAAGAGATATGAGGAAGTTTGATAATAAGGATCTGATAACTTGGATACTGCATATGGAGCAATATATTGATCTACATGATATAACAATGTTAAAAAAGGTATGTATTACATATTTATATTTAGAACTGAATCATTTTGTATGGTATAGAGGAATTTTTTCTCGTAAACCACTTGTCGCCCAGTCAATTTTCATGCAGGAAATGATAGCACATTATGAGAATACAAAGAACAACACCTTCTTCATCCAATTGATAAATCTCAAAAAAAAGGGTTCAATGCCAGAGCACATCAAGGACTTCCAAAGCTTAAATATAAGTGTAAATGATATTCTAGAGAAGCAGAGGATTGATTTCTTCATAGGGACTTTAAAGGATAACATTCAACATGATGCTCACCTTTGGGAACCTGATTGATTAGAGAAGGCATTCAGGTTGGCAAGAAAAATTGAAAGAAAAATTATGGTAACAAGGAATCCTACTACTCACAACTATAAAGATGGAAGTGTTGTTTCTCCTAGCCTTCCACACCCTACAAGGTTGACACCACAACAATTGGAAGAAAAAAAGAGAAAAAGGGCTTTGTTAGAGTTGTGATAGAAATTACAATTAAGGTCATAAGTGTGCTGAGAAGAAATTAATTTACATAGATAGTGAAGAGGACGAAGAAAAGGATCAAGAAACATCAAAAGAAGAGGATATACACCAGGAAACAACCCCAGAGAAAGAATAAATGAATCCAACTATATGTTGTAGTGTGTTGGTAGGAATTACCACTCCTCAAACTCTCAAGATAGATGGAAAAACGAATATAGTGATTTATTTTTGCAATGATACCTTCATTGCTTTGTATCTCATAAACAAACACAATGGGTCAAGTGGTTACCTCTGGTTGAATGGTGGTATAATGCTTCAGTAAAAATGACCCCATTTATGGCATTTTATGGATATCATACATCATCCATCACATCATGTTTAAGAGAAAATTCAAAGGTTCAAGCAATGGAAGATCACATCAAGCATCAACAACAAGTTCTCCAACTCTTAAAGGATAACCTCACTTTGGCACAAAATCAAATGAAACAACAGGCATATCAACATCGCAATGAAAGAAGTTTTGATGTAGGAGACTTGGTATTTTTATGGCTACAACCATACAAACAAATGTGCCTCAAGAAAGATAAGAAAGATAATAAATTATCACCAAATTACTATGGTCCTTACAAGGTGTTGCAAAAGATTGGTACTATAGCATACAAATTGGAGCTTCCTGCATCTTCCTAAGTGCGCCCATTTTTCCATGTTTCATGCTTAAAGAAGGTTATAGGTGACAAGATCTGAGTTCAAACAATATTGTTAGGACTTGACGAGGAAGGAAAAATCATATTGGAACCTGAAGCAGTCATGGAATCAAGAACTCACCAGCTACCGAATTGATTGATTTCAGAGTATCTCATCAAGTGGAGGAACCTACTTGTTGAATATTCCACATGGGAGGATGATAATTTTATAAAGAAGCATCCAAAAATACTCCAGCGTTGAGGAAAACACTTTTTTGGAGGAGAGGGGCATTTTAGGTCCCTATACTACTAGTGTAGACCCTTAACGTTATTAGCACAACCCCCTTATTATATTGTTTTCCCCATTTTGTCCTCATATTGTTATTATTGTGCCCCATAGAAGCCCACTATTGTTATTGTTGTGCCCTTACAATATTATTTTTATGTTAGCTCTGATTATATTATGACCCCTTAGACTCCTATATATAGAAATGAGGTCTTTTCATTTGTATCATCCAAGAATTGTTCATTTGTGTAATGTAAAGGAGGTTGCCCCCTTGAAGACGATTATCTTGAAATTATTGATCTATTTGTTCTTCTATTTTGTGAGATGATTTCATAACACTAGACCATACATTGCGCATGTACTGGGAGTATTAAGTAAGTATATGTCAAAACTAGGGAGGGAGCATTAGACAATAGTGAAGAGAGCTTTTAGGTATTTACATGACACTAGAAATGGATTGTAAAACCAAGGAAAACAAGGATTCGAAAAAGTATTAGACATACATGAATTTTCTAATGCATAATAGATTGGATATATAGATCACAAAAGATATACAATTGGGTGTGTTTAACCTATTTGGAGGAGAAATCAGCTCGATGAGAAAAATAAAATCCATAGTGGCACTCTCAACTACAAAAGTTAAATACATGGCATCCACTCATGCAAGAAAGGAAGGAGTATGGTTACAGAGGTTACATTCAAGTATTAGGTTGGTATAGAAAGCTATAAGGATATAATGTGATAATCAAAGCGCAATATTTCTAGAAAAGAACTGATCTTATCATTCAAACACAAAGCATATTAATGTTTAGTATCACTTCGTGAGAGATATGCTTGAACATAATAAGGTGCTACTGAAAATTTGGACACTTTGAATAATGTTGTAGATACATTAACAAAATATATGAGCACTGAGAAATTCTCTTGATGTAGAGAAACAATGGGAATTATTTCCCCATATTGTTGACCATGTACTCTTGTGAATATCTATGTGCAAATAAAACAACAAGTGGGAGAATATTGGGTTTGTATTATATTCTTTACATGATTAACTCCATGCACTAAATGTTGTTTTGGGTGTAGTGGGTGCTTCACAAGGGAGAAGTGTCACCCCTATTTGGGGGGTTTGCAAAGGGGCAGAAGTCCCCCCTACATGGAGGTTCAAGGGAAACACCCACTGAAATTCTCTTTCGGGAAAAAAATTTCATCCTTTTTTGGCAATGTTTGACATGTGGTTTTTGGTAAAAGTAGTTTGTGGTGCATGATTTTTCCCATGGTTTTTTTTGTTCCAGTCAAGGAAATGTGTTTGTAATGGAATCCAAGGTAAATGTATTGGAAGTTCATGGATTCCATGGGATATATATTTTATTGTAATACTATACAAATATATATATAATATAATATATATAATATATAATATATATATATAATATATATATTATATATATATATATATATATAGATATATATTTATATATATATATCTTGAAAAAAAAATTGTTTTGTTTTGTTGGTTTTTGGATTTCTAGGATAAAATATATGTGTTAATGTGTGTGTTTTTCCATTGCATATTTTTGTTTTAATTAAGAATTTGTTTGCAACAGATTAATTGTCCAGGGTTAAAACTTACACTTTATAGTGGAATTAGAGCTCTACACATAGACTTCTATGTGCCCAATATATTTTGTCTATGAAGCTTGTAACCAATTAGAATTAAATATTACTATTTCAAAATTGTATAGATGCAAATGGAAAGTAATGGGTTAACTTGGATTCAAAGTTTCATATAGTTATATTGAGGTGGATGATATGATATTTTAACCCCCATTATATGATGGATTTATAAGAAGATATTGTATGTGATTACCTTATAAATTACAATAGGACATATGGTATAGTCGTTACCCCTCTAAATTTTCTATTTTAGGTGCATAATGATTTAGGTGACAAATGTTAGCTTATATAATTCTATTTCCTTTATTTATTTAGATTGGTTATCATAACTGTCTACTAATGTCTTAGGTGAAACCTTATCCTATATAAGGATATTGGGAACTTCAATGTTAGTAGATCAATGTTCATAGTCACATACAACCTAGTGTTTTAGTTTGTTTCCAACACTAATGACGTTTACCAAGAGCATGGTATGAATAAACACCATCCCAAAAAGAGATTAGAGGAATCCGAGTCACCATATTTTTACTACATAGTTGTTGCAATGAGAGATATACCAAATGACAAAATTGTTCATGTCAAAGTTTTCTCAAATTATTGATATGAACAATTATATAGTAATGTCATTAACAATTCATGTTGATATACCATGATTATGATCATTTAAATCCTCCATTACAACTTAGTAAGGTGAAATTATATTGTTTCACATTCACTTGAATGAGTGATTTGATACATTGATATAATGTTGGAAGGGACACTTGGAACACATAATACATCATTAAATGGCCAGCATCTAGCTAAATTATTCTAGAATCTACAATACTAACTTATCTATCACCACCAACAAATATTTATTCGGTGTTAAATTCATTAAGAAAAAGAAAAAATTATCCTTCTCCCTATGGTAAGATTATCATGGTTTGACAATCCACTCTTTGGAATAAGAAGTACTAACGTGCATATCAAAGAAAAGAAAGAAGCACATAGTGCATGACCATTAGAAGAATATTTTAAAAAATAAGAATCAAGATTGATATTGTGCTTCTTTATATCTACTTCTAAAGACCCCACATTCTTGGAAAATTTAGATTTTAAATGGCCATACTTCCCATAAAAATTACAATGTCTCCTAGTCCTTTCATTTTTATTTAGTTCATTTCTCACCAATGGAAATCAGATATGGCTCAAAGAGTTTGGGACCATTTGTTTTGTTTCTCATTGTAAGGATTTGTCTTCTTTGAATTCTTTCATTGATCCTAATACTATGCTACTACTTTAGATTTGTGATATGTGCATGAAATATTGATTACTGTAAGATGAGAGAGTTTATCTATTTTTTTAATCAAATAATAAAGACTCTTCTACTCTAACTTCTCCTTTTGAGGCATGTCTTGGTTATTTACCTAAATTTCCTTTGGATTTCATCTTTGAGAAAGATGTAGTTGTAGATGGACATAGTGGCATAGACATAGCAAATAAATTCATTGAGAAAATTTAGTTGATTCATCAAATAGTTCAAGAAAAACTAGAAAAGAGTCAAGGCAAGTATAACTCAAGGCATGATAAGCATCGCGGGGATCATCAGTTTCAAGTAGGTGATGAAGTTTGACTATACATTAGCAAGGAAAGGCTTCAAGGTGAAGGTAAAAATCTAAAACCAATTCGTTATGGTCCATTTAAAATTCTGGAAAACATTGGTAATAATTCTTTCAAGCTTGATTTGCCTTCATAGATGCAAATCTATTCCATTATTAATGTTGAAAATTTGAGATTATATGAACCTCATTTGATTGAAGATCAAGGAGAGAATGTTCAAATTCCATCTATTGAAGACTTTTCTCCAAAATTCCTTGATGTGCTTCAACAAGACACTATACTTCACAGAAGGACAAGGACAACAAAAAGGGGAAGTATTGATTATCTTTGGGTGGGTCTCAAAGATACACATCCATCAAACGCCAAATGGATTGAAGTGGGGAAGGTGAGGGAATAGTACCCTCACCTATTCAATAATTGAAAGTGATCCTTTTGGGGTCCAAAAGGCTTCCAGTGCGGAGGGGTGATCAAGTGCTTAGAATTATGCTCAAAAAATCGAAGTGGTAGAATCTTGTCAAACTCAGCTTCAGATTGAATATCTCATCATTTTGAATCCAAGGGTATGAATGACACTCAAATCCGAGTTTGTATGAAGAAGTTAGAGCAAGTCAAAGTTCAAGTTTGACTTGCCTACATGGGGGGATTGGGATGATGTGGCAAGTCTTTAGCGAATAAGGAGGCACCAAGTGGTAGTCCACCATTGTCCCTCACAAATCGCATATCACAATGGTAGGCAAAAAAGGTGTTTCAAATTGACCCCCAACAGGTTCAAGATTACGATGCGATAAGGCAATCACAAATCGCAATCACAATTGGTGAAGGGGAGAATGGATCAAAATCAGCCCCGGACAAGTACCAAGTTGTGATGCAATAAATCACAGATCGCAATCATAACTCACAGGAAGACCAAGTCCCACTTTAAAACTACCACCAGTTCTCCACTGAATTGCGAAATATGATAATACCTTGGATGTGAGGTGTTTCTAAATCACAGTTTAATAAAGCAGTGGGTCTGTGATATCATAATCACAACATTCTACGAGGTAAACAAGACATTTCACCCATAAAAATTCATTGATAATGATTTTTGATAAAACTAACAAGATATGGCCCGCAGTGCAATGAATTTCACACCCGATTAGTGGATTTTTGGGCTAATTTTTAGTTTTCTATTGGATTTTGAGCATTTTGAGGAAATAATAGTGGGAGAACTGGGAGAAGTCATAACTACTTCAGTTCTTATCCAAATTTCATGCAAAAATAGTCAATCCTAGTAGTTTTGGGCATTTTGAACTCATTGAGATAGGTTTCAAAGGCATCTGAGCCCTGTAAGCATGCTTTTGATGTAATTTGAGAATAATAGAGAGGCCTAATCCATTAGAAGTTGGACCAAGGAGACATAGCCTAGGATGGGTGAAATCCTTTATCATGTGCTTGTTGTGTGTTATATTTTGATGTTATTTGTTGTTATATTGCTACTATTCAGGATATTTTTTTATTTTAAACTGTTTATAACATTTAGATAAAAAACTCTCATGGGAAGTTGTTAATTATGCAAAAGTTTTGAATCCTTAAGCACTTGAAAAAGAAAATGATAAGAATCTTGGTTTTATTTCTGAATGGGGAATTAGCACAACATTACTAATCTACTCCAATTCAAATAGAGTACAACATAATGAATACATATATCACGATACCACGACTACAAAATGAACATACATAGTACTACATGCCCACACCACAACATGTACACAATTCCACACGTACACCACACCACCTGTACAACGTGTACAAAATACCACATGTACACAGTACCACATGCATGACATGTACATGATACCACATGTACACATCATCACATGCACAATATGTACACAACACCACTTTCACACAACACCACATGCATACAACACCATATGTACATAGTACCACTTGTACAACATGCACACAACACCATATGTATATAGCACTGCATATAAAACATGTACATGACATCATATGTACACAAAACTGCATATCTAGCATGGGCATAGCACCATATGCACACAATGTCGCATATCCATCATGTGCGCAATACGATATCTACACAACACCACATATCCAAAATTTACATAGCACCATCTATATCTAACATTGCATGTGCAATATGCATGTAACACCATACATACAATAGGCACACAACATCATATGTACACAATACTACATATTCAACATGTACATAGCACCATATGTACATAAAACTGCATATACTATTCATACACAACACCATATGTACATAGCACCACACATACAACACACACAATACTATATGCATAATAATAGAATATACAATATGACATCGTATACGCAACAGTAGTACCGCACATCATAAACCACACTGTCTCTACCAGGAAACCTTGCTTCTAGTGTCTCTCCACCATCCATGCTTATCCTAGCATGCCACGGATCTTACTACTTTCATTCAGTTTATGTATCCATCAGAGTTACATGTCATAACATAAACATAGGAATAATAAAAGCATACAATATCAATTCATATCCACATGATATTGACCTCATATATTTGTAATGACTACTCTTCCCACTTGATTCCCTATAAGACTAGGAGCCTTGTCATGCCACTCACCTGCATAAGAAATCATTCATGCACAAGAATGATCCCTGAAAACGCTATTGAACAATGACATAGATACATAGATACATATACATAAACATTAGCATAAAACAATCATGATCCTATCAAACAACGACATACATACACACATACACACATATCTAAACATTAGCACAATCATGATCATAGCATAATTACTAGATAGCATAAGGTCAAGGTTAAGATAACTCCCTTTATCTATGAATACATGCACAGCATTGAGAACAATCGTTCCCAACATATCCAAGGCATTTGACACCTTAGATCCATTTACTTCACCTTTCCTGTTACCATTCTCATGGTTGTACTACCACTGACCATTTACACCAATGGACTGAACCAATCCAACCAATTGTCATATTATTACCTCCAACTTCCCTTACTCATGCACTGAGCTTCATTCTGGTTTACATTACCTAATAGGTTTCTTTTAGCTCTCCCTGAGCTCCATTAACTTTCCTCTTTCCTGACCAATTCCCAAGAATCAAAACATAAAGGAAATAACAAGAAGCAAACAAGAAAAGACTATGAAAACCAATAGAAATATGACCTCACAAACAAAGTGGTATGGCCATACACTAGACATAAAAAAAAGTTGCAAATCAAGCACAAACAAATCACAAGACTCTCAATAGACACCATGACTCAATCCCTATGGTTCCCAATGCTTCCAAAGGAAAGCTCAAGCAGATCCTTCTTCAAAATTTTATGGCAGTCTCTTTGCCATGCAATCCTCTGCATAATATTTCCATAAACACATAATTGTCAGTGCATAAATAAACATAACAATACACTAGTTACCTTACCTTGTTGTGTGAAGCACGTTGCCTTGTAACTAAACACATACGCTTCTCAAAGAACCCTAATTCCTTGATGAATCCAACCATAAATAGAATCCAACTTTTATACCTGTCAAATACATGTTTAGGAATATAACATATATCCTCATAATGTCAAACAAATTAAAAGTTAATAAGACATCCTATATGAAAACCACTCATTTGTTTGGAATTCTGGTTTCCAAACATAACCAAAGGAATTTTCACCCAATTCCTTTCTTTGACCTTTTCCTTGCTACAATTGAGTCTTACTATGCACTATCACATCACCCAACTGTTAGCTATATAAACACATCAGCTATTACCTTGTCATGCTAATACCAAGCACATTTCCTTGCAACTGTTCACACATGTCAATACATGTTCCATAAATCAAGGCATCATGTCTATCAATTTGAAATAAACCTTTACCAAGTCTAACAACCATGTCATACTCAACAAACAACTCATGTTCATCAATCATAATACATAATGCTACAATTATCACCTACTTAAACTCAATTACATGTTAGCTATCTTAACACACATGGGTTAGCAAAACCATCTTAAAACAAGATAATTTGTTCATGTAATCTTATAGAAACATACTCATATCATGAAAATAATCAAACATTCAAATAATAGATAGATGACATAATATACACCAACACTCAAACACCAAATAGATGAAATAATAAAACATTCAAGTGCTAAATATATGACATAATCAAACTCATACCTTAATGTATCTCAGGGGAGTCTATGTTGTCTTCACAATAAATCTAGATTAGCAAGATATAACTTCAACCACATCAAATCAAACATAAATAAGCTCATGATATCCATAACAGTAACTAGCTAGCATGTTCACATCATAAAGTCATAAACAATTGGCATTCATGCATAACAATCACATATGCACAATCAGTCTAGATTAGTACAACACATTATCATAATTAGGTTGACTCATACCTGAATGTCATAACCCTACCCATCTGCATAGGCCAATCCAAATCAACATGATACATATAACATCAAGGTCTTAACTACAATAACCCTAATCATCAAGTTAACTAACATATAACAAGAACAAGTTAACATATAACATACTCATCAACAACATATAACATAATCATCAAGTTAACTATCATATATCAATCAACAAGTTAGCATATAACGTACTTATCAACAACATATAACATAATCATCAAGTTAACTACCATATAACAAAAACAACAATGCATATTATAACAAGTTACTATCATTGATGAAAATTTGACACATGTACATATGACCACACTAATTCATTGACACCTACCATGCATGTAACCACAACAATAATAAAATGACAAACATGTATATAACCCTAATGCATATAAAAAACCATTCCCTAGCATACTTGCATGGAAAACATACAATACATGTATGACGATCTGCTCTTACCCCCAAATTCTAGTGTTGCAACCTCACTCTGATAATATCCATCTCCTACTCTATCTTAGCCAACACATTAGCATCATAACAACCAATATCATCATGATGACACAAGACCACAACAATGACTGGCACAATCCATGTCTAACCTACCATTTATGCATAACCATAACCATGGAAATGCATGCATAACAACATATAGACATTAACATGCACAACAAATGCATGTACAACCAACATACATTCATGACAAACACATCCCAACAACAACATCTTCAAATCCTACATGGAAAACCAACTGTAACAATGACCACTAACATGTGTGCATAACAAGCACATATACAAGCTACAAGCATGCATTAAAACACATTACACAACAATATCATCAACCTTCACATGGTGACATCACTACAACCATGATCAACACCATGCAAATCCAACAAGCACATGGACTACAAGCATAAGGAACACATATGCAACTGACATGAATGAATGACCAACACCCTGTCACTCCAATCCGATGGGTGAACCATGCTTTGATACCACTTTATGGTATCAGATATCACCCAAACGAATGCAAACCAGACACCACATGAAGAAGAACGAAACTCACTGTGATACCACTCTGTAACACCCTCCTCCCACATCTACCCAAGTAACCTGCCAACCAGGGTAAACATGTGACAAGAAGTTAATGTGATATGATTTGACTCCCTATGTGTCAATTAAGGAAGCGAAACCGATAAAAACAAACCAAACATACCTTCCACATCATCAACAGAACTCCCAGGAGCCATCCCCAACCACTCAGGTAAGTAGCCTCTAGGTCCCACTGAGATTTTAGACCATTAATCCCCCAGACACTCCCTTGATATGGAAAAGCATGTGTTTAGGAGGCTCCAAATGCTCCCATAACATGGGTATGCATGCGTCTGGGGACTTTTCTACTTAGACCTATGCTTGCAACTCCAAGATTTGTGCCACTTTTTCAGGCCCAAAGCCCAGGTCACTGCCAAGAACTCAATGAAACTTTGAGAACTGAAATATAACAATAGAATAATGATAAAAATGGAATTACTTAAAGAAGGACTTGATTGGACCCCTACTAGCCATGATAGGGATTTCCTCAAACATGTCGCAAACATAAAATCTATAGGTCTTAACAACATAATTGAGCATAGGGCTCTCATACTTTTTTGAGAATCGCTAAGAAGCTTTGATGCCTCAACACATTAGTTGCAATTTCATCTATTAGGCCATAGATATATTATTCATTCATTTACAAGTAAAAATATGATGAGAGACATACATATCCACTGCCATAATACATGCTCGTAACCAACATAATAACAACACAAATACCAAGGAAACAACATCCATATAATACACATACAAACCAGTATAATACTCATGAATTAACACAGAGAAATAGCCTCATATTAATGATGCAAATGCCTACCAGAATCGATACATCCATGAACTACCTGACCATAGACATGGTTGAGCCAAGACTCTCTTCATCCATCCACCCTTGTGCCATATTCCAAGCATGAATGTGGGATCTCATAAAAACACATCAATAAAATCATCTAAGGCTTCCAAAGGCCAAACCACCTCAAACCATCAAACAATGATTCCCCCCCACAATCATCCATCACAAAACCATCACCATGTTGGTCTCCACCCAAGCCTTCCAAGGCTCAAGACTGTTTGTTCGAACCAAGGCTTCTAAGACTGGTAACTCAACCCACAACTTCCTCTAGGCTTCTAGAGGATTTTTCTAACCAAGGCATCTAGGACTAATAACTCAACCCACCAAATGATTCCAAATCGTTCTTCCAACCAAGGCTTCTAGGACTAGTAACTCAACACAAGATGTTACAGGGCTTCCAGAGCATTCGTCTAACAAAAGGATTCCAAGAACTAGTAACTCAACTCAAGTTAAAGGAAACATGATAACCAACCATAAAAAAAAAAATTAACCCACAACACCATGGATTTCCAAGAAATGGAAACTCAAGGCAAATCCACTATCAATCGAAGAAATCCTCCATGCGAATGACCGATCATGACCAATAAACCACATGCATATGCCATGCATGACAAAACTAGTGATGAAAACATACATGCAACTCAGTACCTACAAGGAAAACGCGTTGTAGCTACTAATCCTGATGTCCTCTTGTGCTTTCATGCTCTTCCTTTGCCTTATTACTCCAAGACACCAAGTATGCCATACTCCTCAAAGAGTGCTCCAAGAAAAATTTGTGTCCAAGATTATGAGAGACAAAGAGAGAGAATAGAGATAGAGCTCCAAAACTGAACTGACAAAAGACTGTGAACTGATCCTCAAAATCCTTTTTATTAGTGAGGCCTCTATTTTCTTCACTTTCCATTATTTTTCTTCATTTTCCTCCTCACATGCAACCTATGACCTTTCACCTCCATTTTCTCCTAATCTCCATTATTTTCATAAATAAATGTGCTAAAATGCTACTTTTCCTTTCCAAAGCCTTTTCCATTGCATTTGCCAATTTCCTTAGCCATAATAACCCAAAGTGAAAAACCACTAGGATGTTTCTCCCACCATTCAACTTGGAATACGTGTCCCATGACCGTGGTATTATAGTTTTATATTTACATGGATTTTTGACCGGGGTTGTTTCAATATTGCTTCAATACCTTTTCTAAACGCATCACCTTTAAAGATAAAATTTATAGTAAAATTTAGCATAACTAATACTTAAGTTCTGCACATGACATCTTCTAAA
The DNA here is from genome assembly GCA_000404065.3 of Pinus taeda. NCBI lineage: Eukaryota > Viridiplantae > Streptophyta > Pinopsida > Pinales > Pinaceae > Pinus > Pinus taeda. The sequence continues at coordinate 162,242 of APFE031083198.1, read as the reverse complement.
GTTGAGCAAGCCTATTTAGTGGCATCATTCCAAATAAATGCATTCTTTTCTAGTAGTGATATTAAACAATCCACAATTTTTCGATATTTTTCACAAACTTGTTATAGTTCTATTTAAGTCCTCAATATCCATGTCGGATCTACAAGATTTTAGAATGAGATCAATCTTATATAGTTGTGACTTTATTCTAATCAACTTATACTTCCTCTTGTTTGACAGTATGACCTAAGAATTCAACTTATAAAGCCCCAAAAACACAGTTGGAGAATTTTACAAATAGATACTTTCCCTATAGGAGTCACAAGGGTCTATCAATATGCTCAATTTGTTATTCCCATGTCTTGTTCTATATAAAAATATCATTAAATGTTACTATCACAAAATTACAAAGGAATTGCCAACAAATCTTATTCATAAAGCTCTAGAAGGTTAATGGAGCATTCAAAGGCCAAAATGCATCATTAAAGATTCATAATCACCTTCATGTGTACATAAACTGATCTTAGGGATGTCTTATTATTTTATCCTAATTTGGTGGTAGCCTAGACAAAGTTCAACTTTAGTGAAAACATGGCTTCTTGAATTTCAACCAAGAGTTCATCAATAACTAAGATAGGAAATTTTTCCTTGGTTATTAAATTATTAAGAGCCCAAAAATTACGACACATACACCAAGTACCTTCCTTATTTATACCATAACCATTAATGATGAGTAATGGATAGTACTATCATGTATAACTCCCACCTCCAATGACTCCTCAATGATATTTTAAATTTCTTTTTGTATGCAAAAGGGTGTCTATACAATCACACATTAGGTAATTGAATCCCTAGAATGAGGGAATACAATGGTCATCCTCTCTATGTTATATTAGTAAAACTTTTTTCCTCTCAAATACCTATTGAGGCTTAGAGAGAGCTAATTTCAAATAAAGGTGGATCTTCAATGGGGTGGACTCAAATATCTATATGTTATTGAATTGCACAATAACACTTGAGTGGAATGTTTTCAATAATTTATACATATGATAGAGGATATAATTCAAGGGAACCTATCATAAGCTCAATAAGGGCATGTTTCTATCCTTCCTACATGAATATCATGTAGAATTCCTTGATATGCATGGTGATTAGCCCACAAGTGCATAATCATTCTACCCTAAGAACTATATCACAACCTCCCATTTTAATGGAAAGCATGTGGTTTTTGAGATGATATTCATATGTTTGTGATTTCACATTTTCACATATCCCCCACATTTCATCATTCCACCATTGGAAAATATAAATTAAAAATTATATATGGGTTGTGCATAATAATGGTTGCCTTGTTCCACATTTTTATGGATAATTTTTTTGATGTTTCCACTATAAATCAACGATAATCACATGCATTTTTTGATGTATCCAATTGATTTCAAGGTTTCTATTGTCAAGAAACCAATCAAGGCATAAAGGGAATTTGTGGGTTCTTCAAAAGGCACTTGCAAGGGTATATTTAATAGGAATTTCCTATAAGTATCCATGCGAAGATACATCAATTTGAAATAATTTATGTTCTCTACATTAAGCCCTTTGAAATATTTCTCAATCCAATTATAGAAAAGATATAGCCATAAATTTCTACCATCTCTTCAAGATATAAGTTGTGGATGAAAACTCCATGTGAGTTGGAAGATTTAGGGTTAATTTCCATTGAGAAGTTAGGGTGAGTCACAGTGAACAAAGGTCTATTAGTTTGTGCATTGATCACTCTCTCATATTGTTTATCTCTATCACAATATTTTGACCATGTTTGTGGGAACTGCATCATGAAATGTGAAACAATTACTTCCTTGAGATAACTAAAGAATCATTCTCTTAAAGATAAATCAAATTATCCCTCTGTTTGGATTGTTAATTAGTCATAGGAGGTGATATAATTTTTAATTGTGCCTATTTTATGTATATTTGTTAGCAATCCCTAAAGGTGAGTGTTATGCTCAAAATGAATGAACGAATTTTTACAAAATAGGTCCAAGAAATATATTTGTTATGAGAATTCCTAAACCATTACCATCACCATTAATTTTTAGCATCCAAATATAAAACCCCTACATATAGTTTATGTAGATCATCAGTAATGCCATGTAGAGAAAATTAATTTTTTATTTAGGTAACACACCCTAAGGGATCTAACCCATCAAATTTTGTCATGTCAACCTTTGGAAAATGGATCCATGAAATATGATACTAAATGTGTGAGCAATGGCTATCTTAGAACATGGTTGCAACCTATACTTCAAATAGAATAATTTCCCCTTTCATAGGATCAATGTGTGAATTGCATACATGGATACCCAATAAATCCCCTACTATTTTCAATAGGATATTTTTTTATTTCATATCTTCCTCCATCATCTTGAATGATTCCTCAATGTCATTCACTTTGTATTATATGTTATGATTAGGTTAGGATTGTTGTTGAATCTTATCCAAAGAGTCTCATTATTGGTCTAGTTGGCCATGTTGTGAGTTTAACATTAAAGCACCAAATATTTTTCGGAAGTGATATTCTCCACATATATCAATATGATAATTAAATAGCTTGAAAGGATTATTTTCAAATATAACCCAAAATACTATATTGTTGGGTCCACCCAAAAAAATTATTTAAGAGATATACCCTCATAATCAACACAATTAAAGGAATATTTTCACATAGTTCTCCTGCAATGGTTCTAGTTTGGACCATTGTATACTCTTTTCTTTAAATGCTAGTACTATTCCTATTTTATCATTTCTATGATGACAAAATATTAAAATTTATTCTAATTGTAAAGATATAAGAATTTTGTTTGCTAGCTACATAAGGTAGGTTTTGTAGGGTTTGAGGGATGGAGGAGTGTTAGGTTATATAACCCTCTAATATATACTTGGGTTCCAACAATAGTACTTATTTTGATATCTCAAGGTAGCAACTATGGAGGCTCAACCATGCTCTTAGCCACATGACCTAAGTACATGGGCATTAGAGAGTGATCTTCCTTAGTGTTGTTATTGGTTTACTATAGCAACATGATAGTCGATCACTTGATCTAATCTTAGATTTTGATATACCAAGTGAACTATCAATATACATAGAGGTACATGGAATTTATGTTCTATATATATGTGTTGTTTGATGTGATACTACTTGAAGGGGTACCAATAGGGGTTACAAGCATTTCTGACAACATGATTCCAAATTTATTTCTCATGTTTATTCTTCCCCAAACATAATTTTACCCACTAAACAATAGCTCACTATGCTACTTAAATACACTTGAACATGTCTCTAGCCTTAAAAAATTAAACTAAATTCACAAGTATTTTTGCTTGGGAGAGAGCTCTAATACCACTTGTGGTGTTCCCTAACCCTTGAAAATTCAAACATAAGCAAGTATATAGAGATTAAAATTGTGGATCAAATAGAAAAAGGAAAAAAAGATAAAATCTATAAAATATAACCTTTTAGCTTGAGAATGTAAGGAATAATAGAATGTTCACTTTCCTCTTAAGGTGGGGAAACAAGAGACAATAAGATAAAATCTATAAAAGTATAACCCTATATCTTGATAATGTGAAGATGAATACAATGTTCAATTTCCTCTTAAGGTGAGGAAAAATTCCAATGAGTAGATATCCAACTGTACAACACAAGACAAAATATTACATAGCATCTTATCTTGTTAAATACGTTTTACATAGGAAAAAAAACCTAACTACTTATGGTCATATCATTAATGGGTACATAGTATGTGGATTATAAGCTATAGCCTTTTTAAATTTGATAACTATCAACTGCTATCCAATGGGCCTTATTCAAAGAGAATTGATGCATACAATAATTAACTAACTCCTATGTAGCCTAAAGTAGGGAGGTTAGAGTAAGACCCTAATTGTACGTAGGTTAACCATGACACCATACTTTTGGGTTCTATATAATGGTTTTTATTTGAATGGTAACAAAATGTTTAGTCCCAAATGAACCTTTGTTGTGTGACTTGTCAGATAATAGTCGCGGTACCAAAATGAATTCACAATATGGCTGTCCAAGGGGTCTTGGATAGACGGTGATCGGGTGCATTGTTAAGGCACTCCTAGATGTTAAGTCACCAGTTCAATTCCATACCCTATTTTAGCATTATTCTTGGACATGACCATGATGTAGCCTCACTGTTGCTAAACTTACAAAAAATGAAAATCACAATATGGTTAGTACCAAGGTGTCAAGAGGATTTTAGGTAATTAACTCAAGTGACCTAGTAAGTAGTAATACCCAGAATGGTTTGAGTGAATATGGACATAGGGATTTGGGAGGTGGAATTCTCTCTTCACACCCCTTTGTAATTTCATCTTCATAAAACTCATGAATAATCATAAATTTTTCATACTTATCTTTTATCAATGTCTTCATAAATATGTAACAATTTAATCATTTATCTTGCAATGAACAAGAGACATAACTTTCTCTTGTACCAACTATCTCAAATTATGGAAACGAAGCTTCATATGGTTCATTTAATATGAGAAATTTGATATTAAGCTACTTGTATTACACTTTTATTGTCATAATACACTACATTTTACACTTGAAAAGGAAATAGAAACTCACCCATTAGGTTGAAAATCTGCACTTCCTTTCTTCTAGTGTTAACTGCACCTCTATATTCCACTTTTGTGGTCAATAGAAAGAACTCTATTATTTATTACAAAACGAACCTATGGGTAAATCTAATATGAAAAAAAATAACTTGACGTTGAATTCTTTTCATCTATTTCTCCAAGCCAATTTAAGTTGGATATCCAATCAACTAGTTCACGTTCTTACTATAATATTTATGCAAAGTTGATATATACCATTTATATAACAAAAAATATTTTTTCAACCTTTAAGTGGTTTTCCTTTGGATCTTAAATGATTTTGGAGTTCATGTTAACAATATGGATATATCAATGGGGACACATAAGGGGGAGGGGTCTTATTTTGCCCTCATGAACAAATGGTAGTGCAGTATGCATGGGGACTCAAGAAATCCACAAACAATCATGTCAAGTTGCTTTCCCTTTGGAAAGGATTGGAGCTTGCCTTCGATCGTGGAATTAATTAGCTCACTATATTTAGGGACTCCTTATTGGTCATTCAAAAATTCTCTAAAGTGAAGATGACCATTAAATTACTATCTACCCCCCTGATACACAAGATCCAGGCATCATTGACAAAATTTGACCAAGTAAAATTCTATCACATTTATAGAATTATGAATTCAAATGTTGATTAATTAGCACAACAAGGGACAAATTTGACTCAAGGGATACTACAGTTTAATACAAAACTATTACCCTCTCCAATTTCATAAATGGACTTCAATGATTATATTGTAAGGATCGTAGGGGGGCGATCTATGGTCCCAACTCCCAAGGTTTTATTTTTTTTTATCAATAGAAGGTTCCCACCTACATTGCCAAGCCCATCCTTTTAATAGGTATCTCCAGAACTGGCACATTCTAGTGAAAATGTGGCTCATTTTATGGATTTTTCTCACTCTCTATTTTCACATGTCTTAACTCTCCCTGGACCTAATTTATTTCTCTCCATCTCGGCTGTAGTGTTCTCTTCATTTTGTATGAGGGTGGATTCAATTCCAATGTTTGGAATGAGTATCAAGTCATTTCACTTATTTCCTGGGGTGATATTCACCACAATGGGAGATCTAAGGCCTCAGTCTAGACCATGTCCCAATTTCAAGCCCAATTTTATATGGTTTCGTGTAGATAATTGGTGACATCACTTGATTTCTCATGTCTTCACTACTAGTATTTGGAATTTAATTTATACAAGTTGTGGGTCTTTGGTTTTATTTTATCTCAGTCCTCTTAGGGAAAGTTGGAAATTCCTTTTTTCTCCACACTCTAGGATTCATGGAAAGATTGGATAAATCAAAGGAAATTCAAGAGGCTATCAATGCCTTGGAGATGATTGACAAAATTTAGGATTCTACGTAGTCCTTGGTCTCCTCATTCAATAAGCTAGAGAATTTAATCGAGTGATAGTGATCTTCGTTCCAATCCTTTGTGGATGAGAAGATTTTGGAACACCATGCAGATATGGAGCCCTCGCTAGACATGTTTAGATAGGATGCTAGACAACTTAGCACACGGGTGGTGGTTTTGGAAAGTAAAAATGTATGTGATATAAGAGATTTTGAGGAGGGTACCATCATTGGGGTTTGTGTTGGGAGTAGGAGGACTCGTCGTGCATGAAGCATCGAATAAATTTAATGTGGCCCATGGTGTTTGTCCCTCTTGGTCATGAAATCAATTTTTTTTTATATATCAATTTGGTCTTTCTATGTAAATTTTAGCTATGCTATCTTGCAAATTTTGTTTTGTATTGAGCTCTTTCTGTAGGATTTATGAAGAACATATTTTTTGTTTAAAGAGAAATGTTATTCATGGAAATACTAAACACTCTATTTACCCCTTTGAAGATATCCCTTTTATTTATGACTCAAGATGTAAGGGTTTTAATGTAAGAGTACTGGCCCAAAATCTAACCTTTTATTAATACAAATATACCTATGTGGTTGATTTTAAAAAAAATAATAAGGATATATTAGGTCAATTGTGATTTAAATGAATGAAGTTACCAACAAGCTCCATGTAGAGATTATCACCAAATTTCGAAGAGTCACATTCCTTAGTTAGCGTCACTCCAAATTGATATGGTTTAGCATATGCATTATAGTGTTCCATATTGACCTATATAATAGATCAAAATCATAGTTAGGTTGAAAGATAAATATATCATTTTCCATCTGTAAAACTTTGATGCCTAGAAAGAAATGCAACAAACCAAGGTTAGTGATTTCAAATATGTTTATTAATTGTTTCTTCAAACACAAAATTAAGTTAGCACTACCACCAATAATGATAAATTAATGTTAATATATTGCAAATATCTTGATACCATCAATAAAATTTCAAACGTAAATAATATGATCTAACTCACAATACATTAAAACTACATCAGCCCCAAGATGAATCCTTGCATGTGTTGTACATATTTTATTAGGTTAGCAAGAGCCAAGTTGTGATGGGCCTGCATGGCCATGTATACATGTGCATATATTTTCTTTGGAGCTTAAAAGGTTATGTGTATATATTTTGGTTTACATTTCTTATGTGATTATAACTAGAGAGCCTATGTGTTAAAAGTCTAGCAGGCCTAGCATTGTAATATGTAATCATAGCCATGTTAATAAATTACACTAGTGTTGCATATCAAGTCAAACAACAGACTCCGAGGGCTAGGAATCCATTAGAGGGAAAGGTGAGGGGACAAATCCAAGACATGGTTCCCAATTCAAATAGATAATATAATACTCCTAAAGAAAATTGATGGAGTATAACCCAAAGTCAAAAGGGCGTGTATATTCCCAAGTCATATATTGGCGTTCTATCATAAGTCCAAAAGTAAATGGATGGATATTATATTCAATTTCCCAAGTGGTGGGGGTAAGTTACTTGGGTGACACATGGTGAAAATACAACATGCACACTTAATTCATGTTTTCCATGGTGGTGGCTTATTATATCGGATTATTCACTCATCATTTGGACCATCATCCATTTTTAATTCTTCCCTAGTTGCTTACTGGTTCATGCTACGAACATTAGGGATAAGCTCTATGATTTGTTAAATTATTTTGAGTTCCTTTGTGGGATTATGTGGTTGATTTTAATTTTTCATCTTATTTAACATTGAAGCCTGGAAGGGGAATTTCTTGGGTAATATTTCCTATTGCGAGTCCTGAGGGGTGCCTACAATACTACTAAGGGTAGTTGTAACTCCTAAATCTATAGTACTATGCTATTTTTGGCTCACCTATATTGAAAACCCTTTAAGGGTAATGACACAACCTAAAGGACGAAAAAAGAAAAGGGTGTGCATGACCTTAGGTCATGCACATTAGAGGATGTGGGATTGTAGTTATGAAGCTACTATAGTTGGTACATATCCTAGTACTTATTGGTACTGACTATATGACCATATTTGGGCTTAGGTGACCCTTTACCCTAGTGGAGCCATCACCCAAACCCAAGGGTCATCCATTGCTGAGAGATTTAGAGAAGTGAGGTCTATAGCTAAGTGGAATGCTTGCGATCAACAGCTAGCAAAAATAAATAAAAAATATAAGTGTCACTTTCAAGTTTTTAAATGTCAACGGTGTTAGGATATTCCGACACATAGGAAATAGTTAAGTTCAACTTGGTCTAGTATAGAGTTAGGTATAGACTTAGGTAAAGGGTGTTTCTTTACCGTTGTATATTTTGTAACTTACAATCCGACGGTCACGATATGTAGTGATCCGACGGTTCATTCTCTCCTCGGTATTACCGACACTTGATCCGTGGCTTGACACGTGATTGGTCCATGAGTTCTATTTAAAGCGCATGGAGGGTTATTGTTCGGGTAATCCGTCTATGAGAGAAAGCTTATGTAAATTTTCATTCCTTTATTAATAAATTGCCTGTAGTAGCCACGTTGGCGCAGGCCGTGGACTGTTTCCCTCTTTGAGGGTTTTAACCACGTCAAAAATATTGGTGTATTAATTTGAGATCTGGTTGTGAGCGGTGTCCTTTTGGTGTTCTTTCTGAGGAACTTACCCTGTAAATTCCTACATGGTATCGGAGCAATTTGAGGGTCGCATCCGTTGGCGATCCAAATCTGAAGCCGGTAAAACTGCATGCGGCTGTCGTTTCCTAGATCTATTGTTTCTGACTGCTTTCGGGCCGAGAGGACTGCTCTATTGTGTTTGGAGCATCTATTCCAGTGAGGAACCCCTTTCATTTCACGCGAAAAGGTTTCCGGTAGCCCTATCTGCGTCATTTTTAAGATCTTGAGGTATACA